>JAYMTA010002275.1:0-16961 GCA_036897625.1 Pelargonium cotyledonis | reverse complement strand
AACCCCAGCCACCATTTCACATCACAACCACCAGCTACCAACCACCATTTCACAGCTATTATTTCAACAGTCATCATAGTCACCATTTCAACATTATAAAACTTATTTCTACATGGTGCAGTACACGAAGAAAAAAAAAATAATTAAAGTGTGGACAGTAAGATTTGAAGAACACAATGCATCTTAACCACAAAAATTAAAGCTTTTGATCTTTATTAGAAATGGTTTTGTTTATAAATTATAGTTCCAGCTTTTAAGAATGTTAGTGGACATAATAAGAGGCTGAGACAGATGTGCACATTTGCTTCATTCAATATCATAGAATAGAATATGCCATTTAATATTCGGTGTAGTAAAGCTGCACGTGCAATGTTTCATGCACGAGCCATTCACGTGACTTCCAGTAAGAGTAGAGTTACAATATAATACTATTAGGATGTTGCATGGTTGTCTGTGATTTGGGCCATGTGGTCCCCAAAAGATCTTCCTTTCGTGGAGGACGGGTGGGAAGGAAGACAAATAAACAAGAATGGAGGAGAGGAGAGGAGCGAAAGAGGGAGCCAATGACAGAAGTAGTGATCAAAAGGCAAAACCATCTCTTTTTTATTCTCTACATCAAACAAAACAAAAAGCTCTATCGGATCCGATGGGCTAGTCTCTGCCACGTCTGCCAAATCTTGCCACCATAGTTGATCCCTATACCCCACAAAGCACAACAACACTAACAATAAAAAGCAGCATTTCCACATCCAGAGGCCAAGGATAGCTCAGCATTTTTCCCTTTTCTACACCTCAAACATAACCTCTATTTCTGGAGCTAACATACACATCCATCTCTCAATGACACATGAGCAAGAAGCTATTAACAGGACATGTTAGGCCACAACAACACTATCAGTTCAGCTTCACCTCACATGATATGATCAGATAAAATAAGAATCTATCCTTGGACCAAAATGGGAATATATACACACACAGTAACAACAACATGGTTCCTCCAAAGATATCAAGACCCCAACAAAGATAAGGATACAAGTAAAAAAGTATTCATATGATCGTTCTGCACCCACACACTATGCTATCATATGTACTCGCACGTTATTAAGATCAACTTCATTCGAATTGACAACCGTAACACATAATTACGCTGATAGAATATAGTCTTTGGGTGTTCAACAAACTGGAATTTCTGATCAAGTAGAAAATTGCCTCTTAACTCACTATCTCAACCAGTGTTATAACAGCAAAGACAAGAAAAAGAACACCTCCTGTGTACGCGATAACCTGTACAAGGATTATAAGACAAACATAACTTAACTGCCTAATACAATTTATTTTCACATTAAATTCATCACACTATTAATGAAATGCAAAAAAATGTAATCATGTGTAACATATACAATGAGATACGGGACAGCTGCTTAGGTAGTTTCAATTGGGAAATCTTATGGGAGTGGCTTCTATCTATTACTGTGTAGTCATGTGAGTGTGTCCGACCAATGAACCTTTTTATGGTATAGATAACATGATGTTGCCAATTCATCTATAATTGGTATATGAGTTGATAGTTATATTCTTGGACCACATATTTTAACCAAAAAACAAATTTACTGACAGGATCCTACACGAAGTTGAAAGGGACTGGCTCTAAGCGAACCATCATTGCACTATATTTCTTTTTATCTTTTATCAAAGAAGCCCGATAGTGGATTGTATGTATATATGGTTAAAGGTTTCAGAATTCTTTGGAGGAGAATAATATACTTTGCAAATATGATGAGTGCAGAATAACTTGAGGACAACAAGAACTTCTGAAGTAACTTCAGTTGTAAACTAAATAGAGAAGAGAGGATGGTAGAGGACAAATCCATGTTGTGTTTCAATCATGAAGTTTCTTGTTGTTAAGAATGGCCAAGCGTTATACCATTTTAAGTGAAAATATTAACATGTATTCATCAGATGGGAAAACTCAGATCATTATGTTGGTCCCGTGTCTACAGCAGAGACAGAGACCTTTATCCTCCATGCCTACTTGAGTACCATGGTGACAAAGGAATGTCAAGAACTCCAGCAAATCACATAATGGCTATGCTTAGAAAAGGAAATTTTATAAAGCGGTAATTGGGCTAAGAGACAAAGTTGAAAGTTTGAATTTACCTTCTCTGATAAGAATGTTCCCAGTAAAGAACCTCCAAGTACAGCAAGCTATGGAAAAAGACCATTTGAAATAGGTCAATTTATAAGTTCATGTCTCTCAGAAAGAAATTATAATCCATTTAATTTACAGGAGTGAAGCAAATTTGTCTATTAATCATGCCAAGTTAACATTTAATATTAAATAACATCTTCCAAAATCTGATGTTGCTTCTTCTAGTTTGTAGACAATAAAACAAACTTGCACTTTTGGTCATGCACAACGTTACTGGTAGCTGCAAATACAAAGGTTAAATACTTTAGAACTAAGAAGTTTACCAAAGTTGCTGCACCATGTCCAGCTAGTGCTCCCCCAATGACTCCTAGGGGTGATGAGGCTGCGGCAAGTGCTGAATAAGAGAAAATTATAGACGACATCAGGAAAACTATTGGCATGGTTGCATCAAAGAACAATAAAGGACCTGCATGTAACATATAATTGGCCCCACCACTGTTTTCAACTTGTGTTTCAAGGTACTCAAACACAATGGTTGATGTCTATGACTTCTTCGAAAATATTCTTTTGAGGTTTACGTTGTATATTTCAAAATTTTAACAGTTTCTATCATTTCTTTTAGCAAGGGACAAATATATTCTGCTATGACTTCATTGTTTATATATAATTTTCACAATATACGGAATTGGTTCTTGCCTTCAGTTGATATGATGTCAATTGTCAAGCATTCTCAAAGATGCAGAAATGCCATATCCATTGGCATTATCCAAATAATTTTGTTTTGCATTGCTTGTCCTAACCTTGGCCATAAAATGGAGCACAACAGTCCTCGTACTTTGAAATATATGGCAAGAGAGAGAATATTTCTCGTATAGTATATATTTCTTTTGCAATTAGCAGTGGTATACAATCTAATTCAGCTTGGCCACTCACCTATAGTGGAGAAAAAAGATTTATCACCCCATTCGGCAACAAAAACCAAGAAAAATGTACTGGCTATGGTGCTAGCAGCAGCTAAAATCCCAGCACCATTCCCTGAAAATTCAGAAACTGCTAGCTCTGCCTGTTTAAATGCAAACAGGATACACAAGTAAATTAGCTTTCTAAAACTTAGATTGTCAGATTGCAAAAGAACAAGCCAAAGTGGTATTCAGATCTCCAAGGGAAGCCATATCTGAAAATACCATATTCTAAAATTCAAAACTCACCTCTTTCTGTTCATCTTCTGCTTTTACATCACTTGAGCTGGCATCAATTAAGGTTGAAACTCCAAAATACACCTGTACTTGTATAGAATTAAAACCCCCATGCTGATTCTTTCAATTATTAACAGAGATTTAAGGATATGCATGTTGTGTCATTTAATCACTGCACATGCAAAACACACTGCAAGTGTAAGGGCGAGCAGTCTTACCAAAAGGCAAACGGCAGCAATATCATCAACAGGCAAATCTGTCTCACCAATCCTATGAGTAGATTGAAAAAAAGATGGTAATTCGACAAAGGTTAAGTAGGAACAGTACAAGGATTGTTTTCCAAAAGCATAGGGAACACAAAGTGCCCATATAGGCCATGTCAATATTAGGGTTACCCAAGAAAAAAAGTGAAGGCATCAATCTGCAGGTTCATCTAGCCAAATACTGAAATTATAGTAAGTAATGGTATCACTATGGAAAAACTAATCATGATATACTTTATTACAGACTAAAATCTTCACAAGATCGTAGAGAAAGTACCTGAATGGAAGGATTTCATCAACATAGTGAAAACTCCGTCCGAGAACAACAGATATGACAGTCATAGCCCTGCCCAAAATAATAAGCACATATTTTACTCTAAGGATCATATAATTTCTATTTTCAGAATGAAGAGAAACATTTTTTTTTATTTAAAGAAAAAATCCTATGCATAAAATATTAATATGTCATTTATATTTGATTCATTTAATCAAATCGACTATGCATCATAACAGGGAGAGGTGACATGATCATGACATAGGATTCTATGCTGGCAGTGGCATTCATATTTTGCTCAGTTTTTCCTAAGGTTGAGGCTGTAATCCCATATCCACTTGTGGTAGTTCTGTTATTTTAGCACTCTAGCACATAGCTTAGAGTGTTAATTCATAGCTAAAAAAAGTAGAAATTGAAGAATGCAAAGGACTTCTATATCACCACGCACAAATAGAGTAACATACGCAAGTGCACCAAAAGTCCCAATGAAAACAATAGCAGCAGAATTCCTTGCTGCCAACAGTGCCTGTACATGATATTGAACAAATATAAGTAAAGATTATGAATTCCTATCTGAAGTGTAAATTTGAGTGCGTAAAGTACACATTTCAATCATAAATGAAAAAGAATAAAGCTGGAGTAAGAGAATGTTTTTAAAACTAGGTTATTGCAAATAATTATTTACTTCTTCCAGTTAATCTGTGTTGGACGCACTTCATCAAGTTCCCAAGAGAAGGGATCAATTTACCAGGAAATGAAAAGAATTCAGGTGTAATTAACATTATCTTGACTGCGAATATACAATTAAGCAAAGATAAGAAAATGATTTGAGGAAGTGTCTCATGCTTAATCAGTCTTATACTCTTACTCAAGTTGGAAAGAAAATTGTGTGCTTATGCATAATGCAGAGCATGCGAGCTTGTATAATATACCCACGGGCCACAGCTAAGTCCATCCATAATACAGTACAAAACCACAGAGTGAACACACTGTGCAAACTACTTTTGAATTCTAGTCAGTTCAATCTTACCGCAATAAAAAAGGTCTTGTCCCCTAGTTCAGAGAAAAAGATCAGCAAGAATGCCTGCAGTATGAAAAATGAATTTGTATTTTAGTCGATGGACATATTTGAAGATGATAAAGGTGCAACAAACTGTATAATTATTAACTCATGTGACAATTAAGATTTAGGATTTAATTGCGAAAATGGACAAGTGAATTGTAGAGGTTACAGGGAGATTTTCCTAACTGAAGCAAAACCTGTGTTAATATCACCGAGGTCCCCTAAATAAGGAAGTGACTGCAACCCACTGGCAAGATCTGGAGCTGCAAGTGCTGGTTGAGAGCCTTGAAGTGTAAGCAACCCAGAGAGCAACATAAACTTCATCGAATCACCAAACGATGCATCAGAAACAAGGTCATAAGGAGGAAAATAGCATTTTAAGTCATTGAGATTCTGCAATGGTCCTGTACTTTCTTTGCATTTCTCCAGATCAAGATACCTGAACTCCTGTGTCATAATGTAACATATCCAGTGAACATGTATACCAAAAAATACAAGGTTGACATGCGATTAGTAAATAGTAAATGTCATAGCCTCAAAAAACCAAACAGTCTGATAGAATTCATATAACTGTGTTTTGGAGAGGAATGGGAAAACGGCTGCTGTCCAAGACTCCAAGCAGGCAAAGATACGAAAAAGAGAGAAACTATTTCATCATCTGACCCAAACAGACCAGACCAAACTCAAAGGCCGTACTCCAAATCAATCACGATCAGCCAAAACACCAACCAACCCATGGAAAAGTTTTTTTGAACAATTGAAATGGGGAAAAATTCGGAAATTACCAGGCCATCCTCAAATTCTGTAGTAGTTTCAAATCTGCTGGCACGCCACTGTCCCGAAAACCTGAAGAGAAAGCACATTGAGAAAACGAAATGCATTTCAAAATCACCATCACGTTTGGCAAATCTTCACCCCGAAAAGAAAATTTCCACAGTTACAGTGACAGAAAACAAACTAATTACTAATATAGCATCAAATTAGTAAAGTACCTTGAGAAATTCCTGCTCTGCTTCTTGGAGCGAGCGCTGCTGAGGTTGAAGAAACAAGGAGTGAGTGGTTTCGGAGGTGGAAGACTCCAAGGCGGAGAATGTGCCCTAAAAACGGTGGAGGAGAGGGCGATGCTTCGCATCATTCCTCTCTGAGTCAGAGTCTGAGTCTGAGTCTGAGTCTGGGTGAGGTCTGATCTGTGATCTCTGGTTCTGTTTCTGCTACTGCTACGACCAAGTGATAGATAAGCTGTTATCTTTGTTAGCGCCAATACTTGCTCACCGTTTTATCCACTTTACATTACTTGCTTTCAACTCCCTATATTACCACATTTTTACTTTTTGGCCTCTGTATAATTTAAATCTTCGTTATGGCCACATTTGGATTTGGTGCTAGGCTGAAATTACCGAATAAATTTGGGCCATTTCCAAATAGCCAAATGGAGGTGGTCAATTAGTGACAACAATTCCACTTGTATAACCAGTTACAAGAATTTGACATAAGGTTAAGTCTTAACCAATATCTTTATGGCTATTTGATTTACATTTAACATCATTTCAGTTATATATATATTTCAGTGTGCAAAACTCACTACGCTAATTGAATTCAACCTGACTTGAGTGTTGCTTCTGGTAACACAGTGGTTATTCTCTCTAAGAAAGGCACTGCCTCTAGAATTTTATAGAGCGGTAATGGTTTTCGTCTGTAATGGCTAGGTTTATGGTAAGCGGTTACTATAAGGAGGGAGAGGGGCGTCTAGTTCGGCCTCATCGGTGACTATATTTTCTTGGGCTGCGGATTGTGTCTGATACGTAGGAGGCGGACGGATCTAGGTGTCGGCAACATCAATGGAGGTTGCAGCTATGGCGGGGTTCAGTATGAGGACGAATGAAGGTTGTCGTGGGAAGACCAACTTGTGGTCAAGTCAGGGAGGAAGGCTACTGGTTCGGCAGCAAGTTCAGAGAGCGTTGTTGAGATGGATACTTGAGGGCATCAGTCAAATCAAAAGGGAAGGTTTACACAATGCTTCTGATATTAGTGATTTTGACGTATTAGTTTTTGTTTTATTTCTTCTTTTTGCTGTTTTAGTTTGTTTGGTTTTAGGTTTCGTTACACTATACATCTTGCTATGCCTACGCTATGTAATTGTTTGTTTTAGTTAATAGAGTTTTTGCTTCTCCATTAAAAAAATTAAATTTAACCTGACATATTACGTGGCTAACTATATACTCCATCCATTCCAAAATGAGTGTCTTGTTTGTTTAAATTTTTTGTCCCAAAATGAGTGTCATGTTTCTATTTTTAGGTTATTATATTATTGTTTTTCCCATACTACCCTTATCACTTATGCACATGGGCAAATTTGCACATGGGGTGTAGGTGGAAAAGTGAGGGTAATATTGCAAACACACTAACTTATCTTGTTATTCTTAATTTTTGCAAAAAATAAAAACAAGATACTCATTTTGAAACTGAGGGAGTAACTGAAAAGCAAATTGTGGGTTAACTAATTAAAACCGATTAGAAAACAGAGTATAATCCAAATTATCCAATTCAATAATGGAAATAATTATTCAAATAGGAGTCACCTCGTAGCCCTATATATGTACAGTATTTACTAATAACTTTTGGACTCGTATCTATTAGCTTCCTGTATAAAAGCACCCAACCTTGTTAACAAGCAGCTCACTCACCAGTAGATCTCACATTCTCGAGTTCTGATTATAAGTTTATTTGTGCTATTTAATATAGTAACAGAGACAATGGCTTATATTTTTAGTACATCACTGATGGGTGCAATATGTGCTGACTACTTCGGAGATGAATTGGGCTTGCCTCTACCATTCTCCAACAACAACCCATCACTTTCCGAAAACGATGTTAAGGAGAAAAAGAGAGTTGCTAATATCAAGAGATCGTCGCCAACCACTGAATTCGCTGCAGCCAAGGAACAGCCTCAGCAACAGCAGAGCAATTTGGTGAAGATTGCTCCAATTTTCGACGGTCTCAATTGCTTCGAAACGCTTATTTTACTTTAGAAATCACTTATAAATTGTTACAGCTAGTAGCAATGGTAGTGATAACTTATAATGAAGGGATGGATAAGTCAGAGACTAATACAGAAGCTTTTAAGTTCAAGAAATTAAAAGTCATTTACTTTTATTTTTATCAGCAACGAAAAATACTCGAAGTAATACTATTTCTAACCTGAGCCGGCTTTGGAGTAGGTGCATGTGGGGCGACCGCACAGGGCCCCCAACAGACCAAGGGCCCCCCAACAGCCCAAGCCATCTAATATATAATTATATATATTCTTCCTACCTTTTACTATTATTTTCTCTTACTTAACCTTAAATGAGTACTAATCTACTGGTGGAGCACTGATGTCGGGTTATGGAAGTTCAAATTGCAGAAGAAGTATATGTGATGTGGAGAAGAAGATAAAAGGTAGAAGAAAAGGTTATTAGTGGATTGTGGGTCCCATTAAAATATATAATATATTAGATTTCAAAGTCAATAACACTAAAAAATATTGCAAGTATTAATTGAGTTTGTGGGGCCACGTTTTCAAATATAATATTTAATTCAAAATTTTCACAAATTCTGAGATTGACATGTGATATGAATCCCATATCGATTATAGATGATATGTGCTCAAGGAAAACTATCTATAAATAGGTGTGTCAGTTTCATTTTAAAACTTGCGATCAATAAATGGGTCTTAGGTTTTTCAGGACTCATTGAACAATGAAGTCATAATATGGGCTTGGTTTATATGGATTGGTCCTTAAGTTTATAAGTTTGTTTCGGTTTTTTGTTTAACGAAAAAACGAAACTGTACTGATAAACTCGATTAACTGACTGTGGCAATTGAGTGATAGAGGCGGTCAGCAACTGTAAATTGTCAACAATTTCGGTTTGTTGATAGTCATTGCACGGTCAGTTAACCGACCGTGCACACCCCTATTTAAGGGCCCTAATTTTATTTTGGCATAGAGCCCTCAAAAATCTTGAGAAGGCCCTGTTTCTCACTCTCCGAAAAAAACATCACTCTAAATCCACTTTACAAATCTTACCCCATACTGTCGACAACGGGCCATTTACTTTAGTTGGCCAGGAGAAAATGTCTTTTGTTGGGTAAGTTTAAGTATAATAGATGTGGCATGGGGAGAGTCCACGATGTTCATTTTGTTAAATGAAATTGTTAACTAGATCTGAAAGAATTTTTAAGAGTAATTGAGTTTCAACTAAATGACTTATAACTCTTTGTCGGGTAAATAGAAACATGAGACTTTTGTTAAGCATGAATAATCAATAATGTCCATATAATAAATTATTAATATTTGTTGAGTTAGTTTAATCCAACATTATCCAAGTTTGAAGTTTTCCTTAATTTTTCAACAAAGAGAGAAAATTTTACTCATTTTGGAATTAAAGGATACAAAATCTATTGAACCATATATTTGTTTAAAACCTAAACTCTATAATATAAACATACGAGCAAAAAAGGTGATCCAAATTTCATTTCTCAACTGAGAATTGAACATATTATCTTCTTCCTTCCTAAATTGTGCTCAACTAAATCTAATTAGGAAACAAAGAGTGCAATCCTTTTCGGTAAAGGAAATAGACAAAAACAGCCTATCTAAATACATACAATATTTCCTAATAAGTTTCGAATTTGTGAACTAACTAGGTACGTATACTATATAAAAGCACCCAATCTCGTTAACAAGTTGCTCACTAAACAGCCGATCTCACATTCTCAAGTTTTGGGCAAAAGTTTTATTTCTGCAATTTCATATGGTAACTGAGACAATGGCTTATATTTTCAGTACATCACTGATGGGAACAATATGTGCTGACTACTTCGGCGATGAATTGGGCTTGCCTCTACCATTCTCCAACAACAACGTTTCAATCTCCGAAAACGCTGTTAAGGTGAAAAAGAGCGTTCCCAATATCAAGAAATCGTCACCAACCACTAAATTCGCTGCAGCCAAGGAACAGCCTCAGCAGCAGCAGAGCCGTTTGGCCAAGATCGCTCCTATCTTCGACGGTCTCAATTGCTTCGAAACGCTTATTTTACATTGAAGTTGTAGAAATATCATTGGTTAATGATTTATGAGTTCTTGTTGGACAGAGATGGATCTGTTCTTTCCCTTTCAATTTTGTTAAATTTGTCTCCAAACTAAATGATGCTATTTTAGCTCTTTATCATATCATTCCTTTTTATAAGCAAACGTAACAAACGGGACTCGTTACAGAAACATCAAACATTTAAGAAGGCAATTCTTGATTCAAATCGAAATAACAGAAACAAAAACAAACTAATCATACAATTTGCCAAAGATTGTGCGGAAACTAATGAAAGCATCACAATTCACAACCAAGAATCATCAAATTGATTACCAGCACTCGTACAAGTTAATATCAACCCGAAGCCGAAAATAGACCTCCCCTTCGAACGCATCAGTCATCAATGTAGCTATCCCTCGCGCCATGAAGAAGTCGCCCGTCCCACCAATGACAGATATGTCCCTAGTCTTGTTCATCAGGGGATCCGCCCCAGCAAAGTTTATGCTCCCCTTGTGCTGCGTCGAGTTGAACACAAACGAAAACCCGAGCCAAGCAGTGAACACGTCTTTCTTGTCGTACAGATAGAACCCTTGCGCGCGCCCTACCGGGGGAGAGTGCAAGTTATTATCCAATGTTATAGGATCGTCGAACACAACCATGTTACCAAAATGGTTTTGGCCTGCCAATTTGATCTTGTTTCCCCAAGAAGGCTCGCCTATTATAGCTGCTGTAGCGTTCTTCGAGTTCTTGCCATTGTAAATGATGTCGTGGAAGTAAAACACCATCCTCTTGCAAGGATGGTGAGCCCGAGCTCGCTTGGGATTGGGAATGGCGGAGCAACCTGCAGAAAAGACGACGACGAGCAAGAGAAAGAGAGATGAATTGAACATTTTAGCTCCCATTTTAATATGTTGAAAGCTAGTACTGCAAAATTAAGAAGATCAATCAACAAGTGTGTGTGGTTTGAGGAGATGAGGTATGTAGTAACCTCCATTTATAAGGTTTGTGGGTGTCCTTTTCTTGATTAATTATGCAGAAACTTGGCTTCTACTCATCTACTATAGACTCTGTGCTCAAAGTGAATTTACTTTCTACATGCTACTGCTCATCTTGTCCAATAACTTGATGTCTAAGATTGACATAATAATTTTTGGCACCACATCTTGTGGTCCCAAAAGGTTCCATTCTTTTCCCTCTAGCTTGGGCAGTAATGTTACAAAACAAAAATGAAAATTCAGCTTCCATTTCACATCAAAAGAAACTAGCTAACAATGAGCAAAATTATCTAAGAAATAAATTTCAATGGGAAGATCAAGAATATGCATAAAGCTCTATCTATCTCATAATTATGCCATATTGTAATGCTAAAAAAGAATAATGTGTCTACCTAAGGGTAGTAGTTGGTTGCGCATGACTGCGTGAGTGGGAAGAGTTTTTGAGTTTGATCCTGCTCAACACACTTATGGGTGGAAAGAGATGAGAACTTTAACTTGTGACCGACTCTCGAATGAAAATTAGCTTAAGTGAGGTTAAACGGTTAAAAAATGTTGAACGCTAGTTTGCAGATCCAATTTGAAGACCTCATGGAACTAAACCAAAAAAAAAGAAAAAAAGAAAAGAATGTGCCTCCCTGAGGCACCTTATGGGTAGTGTTAACATCGTTTCCCAAATATGAGTTCATTGTGTTTGACGCTCATAGATAAAGCTGACCTCTCTCTCCAAAAACGGGAGTTTGGGCGGTTTTCTCGGTTTGTGACAATATTCTATGCATTATTGTTCAGGTATATAATTCATATGAATCTAATAAGCATAGTTATATTATAAGAGCTATATATCTGACTTTATGTTGTTAGGAGTGGTGATTAGAGTATAAAGTTGTGAACCTCCAGTTGGAACCATGGGAGCAAATTAGTGCTTGCCAAGGTGTTAATTATTGTTTAATTGCTCCAACAAGTCCTCTTTGCTGTGGAGTGGCTTTTTCTGTTTTTACTATATTTACTTGATGACTTTAAAAAGGCCTCATTATGCTCCTACCTCTGATGGTTCTTGAAAAGCCAATGGTAGCTTCATCTTTAAGATGGGGTAATGCATAAAATCCAATAATCTTTTATACATCCAAAACAGACAAATTAACAACCAACCAACTTATAATGCAATACCAAATCTAAATTCCTCCACTTAGTCCACTGCCACAAATACAGTCCTGAATTCATAATCGAGCCCATAAGGAAATTACCTAGATAAGTACAATTATTTACCAGAAGATGTGCTCTCAAATACAACTATAAAATACTCCCTCCGTCCCAAAATGAGTGTCTTGTTTCAATTTCATTTTTGTTCCAAAATAAGTGTCTTGTTTCCTTTTCTAGTAAGTTAGTTATGTATGAATTTTCAATAATACCCTTATAAAAAGCTAGTTAGAATCTCTCATTACATGATCATAAGGATACAATAGTAAACATACCACAATAACAAACTTCTTCTTAATTTTTCTTAAAATAAAAATGATGACACTCATTTTGAAACGCAGGGAGTACAAGAATTCACCCAACTTAATTATGGACTCACTCTTCAATTTGTTGGCATGTCACTCATGTTTTGGATAAGAAAACAACATATTAGTTAGCTATCTTAAATTCTAGACAAACCTAATCAACCGAAAATCATAATCCATAAAACATTTTTCACATCTACCTACCCTACCTACGTGCAACATGTGAAAAAAAAAAAATAAAAACATCAGTGATGATTACCCCAATTGCAATTTGATCTGCAAATCTAACAAGAAAATCAAGTTCTACTTACCAACAATTAAGGACCGTTCTTTCAGTTATTTCACTGCTTCAATTCGGCTTTTTCTCTGCGGTCATTCTTCAAGGAAAAGCTTGTTTTCTCCATCTTTTTGCATTTCCCAAATGAAATGAACTTCTCAGTTCGCATCAACCAGAAACTACATACAAATTTAAAAAAACATAAAAAATATATCAATCCCTACTCAACACATTCTTGACGGTGGTGAATGTAAGAGGTCACTTTGGTGCGGTAAGGTACCAAAAGCTCTAAACTAAAGTTAAAAGGCGAAGTCTCTTTCCTGAATACTATTAAGTTTCTTATATATATACCCTATAGGCCCTTGCTTATCAAAAAAAAAAAAAAAATTAAAAACATATGAAATTTAAGGAAAGAGATTGTGGCAAATTATAGCGCTAAATCATAACAGATCGATAAGAGGAAGCTAATAAGCTGAGCTAGCTCACCTCGTAGCTACACTGCTTTGTATCGGTGGTTGCCCATTTGACTTTCGTCTAAAATTAAGTGTCAAAATAATTGTTCGTTTATTTTCATGCACATGTGTTGTATACTAATTTATTACATGAATAACTAAAATTTTAAAACAAAAACGAGAACTTTATTTGACACCAAAATTCACGTGAAACAATACACTTATTTTGATATATGGAAGTATATAATTTTGTTTGGGTTAAATGTTTCTAGGCTCTGGACTTGTTTCTATTTTAAACTTGGCTCTTATTTAAGTTTTTTGCTCATTTTATTTTTTGGACTTATAATTTTTTTAAAATTTTAGTCCTATTGACCTGCAATCACAAATTGCATACAAACATGTCACCTCACATTGCCATCTCACTATGCCACGTCACTAGTTTTACCACGTCAGTGATAACATGAATGCAGCACACATTCAAATGGGTATAACATGAGTCACATGAGAGATTTTAAAATTGAGATTGCTATAACAAAATACATCACATTGGCCATTATCATCTCATAAAGGGATCATATTCCTAACTTTTTTCACATTCCAATTTTTTATATTTGTAACCCCATTTAAATTTATTTTACTGATCATGTAAAAACATATATGCACACTGATATTTATAATTCCTTTCACATTTTTACTATTTGACCGCAACTCAATGGTCTCTTACAAAGACTAACTTACGAAGAAGAGGCGAGTGCTCTTTTCTTGACATGGTGGTCTTTTCACATGCCTTACCCTATATGGATGAAGGGCATGCATGCGAGGGTTACGTTTTGTATGGACGAGAGGTTGTGACCGTGACTTAAGTATTTGACTTTTTCGGGTACTGATTAAGACTGCGTTTGGATTAGAATTTTGATAGGAATGAGAATGATTTTCATTTCAATTCTCATTCCTTCCATTCTCATTGTCATTACCATTCTCATGTAATGTTGTTTAAATAAACTAAAGTGTGGGAATGTAAATCATTTTCTTCCAATTGTTACTATTTAGCTAACAAAAATAAAAAATTGTTAAAAATGAAATGATCAAATTATTCGCAGTTTTGCACATACCTAAATAATTATGCGAAAAAAAACATTACTTTTCATTTAAAATTTTATAAGCACTACAATTTTTTATATAAAAAAATCATTATTCATGGTTAAAATAACTAGAATTGTTTGTGTAGACTTGTTGAAACGGGCCGCGAGCTTTAATGGATCAGAATTATATATAAGGTAAAATGTATATCAGTTGCAACTTAACAAAACCAACGAGGTGATGACATCTCATTTAAAATCACTTATGCCCACCCAAGTGAATTTGTGGGAGCGGAGTGACCCGTCCGGATCCATGATTTTAATTAAGGTGTAATCACCTTATTCGTTTAACTAATGTAACTTTATATCAGTCAACTGATATACATTATACTCATATCTATATGTTAATTAAATTCAAATTTGATTTCATTTAATTCAAACTTCTTTTGGATCGGATTGGAATTTATGTATGCAAATCTGAATTCAAAAACATAAATTCAAATCCGATATGAAATTCGAATCGTTACAACTGATTTTGAATGTACATACATATATGTGTGTTTATATATATGTGTTAACTAAATTCAATTTCATCTAATCCGAACTTCTTTCGAATTTCAAACATAAATTCAAATTTAATGGGAAATTTGAATTGTCACAACTAATTTTGAATGTACATATGTGTGGGTGTGTGTGGATATATATGTTAATTAAATTCAAAATTCGATTTCATTTAACCCAAACTTCTTTCGGGTCATATTCGAATAATAATTTTGAATTCGAATAATAATTTCGAATTCGAAAATATAAATTCAAATCCGATGCAAAATTTGAATCGTCGCAACTGTTTTTGAATGTACATGTGTGCGTGTGTGTGAAATTCGAATACGAAACTGGTTTGAAAATTTTGTTTTTTATATTTTAATTTGTTTATGATGTTCCAGAATTTTTGGTCATAAATATGCATTATTTGAAAATTTTATAATTATAATAATGTTCATCCCAGAAAGTTATGTGAAATAAAAAAAATTATGTCAATTGGACATCCGAACACAAAGTTATAAATTGTTAAAATTTGAATCGTAAAATAAAAATGGAAGACATGAGAATGAGAATCTCATTTTATTCAACAGAGGTGTGAATCATATTGCTTAAGGGTAAGGGTGAGAGAATGAGAATGAGTGTGATCTAATTCAAACACCATTAATAGGAATCTCATTTCTATTCTCATTCTCCATTCTCATTCCCAAACCAAAAATGCTAATTATCCAAACGGTACCTAAATGACATTCAAATGTTGTGTTCCTATGTTACTCATCCATTTAACTTATGAATCTTCTTTTTTTTTTTTTTATAATAGTAGCGGATAATATTAATTGAAAATAGTAGAGTAAACATGCATTAATATATTACAAGACCATTGTTTATCTTGGCCGCTAGCACCTATACTAGCTAGATCATGCGCAGCAGGTATTAAGCTTATTTTTACATACAAAAGGTCACCATTAAGGCGACTATCAAAAATGACATGTCTAATGTCCGCTAAAGCTACTCCTACATCTACCCTGCTACCTTGAGCCTTTGATCTAGTCTTCCTGATGTCCCCGAATAGATTGTACCAATGAAGTGCATGGTCCCATGGTGCTGTGTGGTGTTCAAAGCAAACGAGAAACGTAGCCAAGCTGTGAACGTGTTCTTCGTATTGTACATGTACATGCCTTGTGCCCTCCCGACAGGCTCGGAGTGAAAATTGTTGTCTAGGGTTATGGGGTCATCGAAAACAACTATGTAAACAAAATGAAACTGACCTGCCAGGTGGGTCCTGTTGTCTCCCTCCGGAGCTGCTACTATGTTAGATGTGGCGTTGCCGGCGTTTGTGCCGTCGTAGATTACAAAACCAGGTTCTTGCACGGTTTGTATTGCTTCTTGGTCCGTCCGGCGCCTAAAGAAGAAGCAACAAACAAGAACAACAAGAACAGAACGATGATGCTTCTTGAAGCAGCCATTACTAAAGATCAAGATCGAAAATGGCACAATAAGTGTACTTACTTGTGACTACTTGTAAGTGTGCTGTGTCTGCTCCATGTTCTTATATAGAGGGAGCTGTGGAGCTGATCACTGGGTTGGAGTACAAATCTTGTGGTAAAAGAAAGAAGATTGGCCAAAATTGGGAATCTTTTTGATAATATATACTATGTAATGTTATGTTTCCAATGTGATATTAAATATTAACAGGAAGTCTTCCATTACGACTCTTTTGTTCTTTAGCCTGTACTTGCCACATACTTCTCACATACTAATATGGCAAATAACATTGACTCTTAGAGAGAGCTAATATTGAGTGCATTCCCAATTTTATAAATTAGTTTCGTCAATGAATTTAGACGCTTTTGTTTCTTGGGGGATAACGCAATAGTGAAGATAAACATCTACATGTAAGAGGTCGTGACTTCAAATCTCATTGCGTCGGGTGAGGTGAAATACTTTTGGATTTAAAATATGAGAGTTACTCCTTTCATCCAGTTCAATTTTTAAATAAAAAATAGACTTTAATATTTATTTATTGGACAACTAAATCAACTATGTCAGAATTTTATGCATTTTCAGAGAACTTTATGCATTTTCAGAGAACTCTAATATATAT
>JAYMTA010002274.1:0-16966 GCA_036897625.1 Pelargonium cotyledonis | reverse complement strand
AGAGAGAGAAATTTAATGGCATTTTTTATAAATTTGAAAAAAGTTGGAGGGCATAATAGTAATTGAACACTAAATATTATTAATTTATTGTCAAAATGTGCCACGTCAGCATGAGATAGTAGAATCTGTTAAAATGTTGACGATAGGGACCATGACAGAACGAAATTTTCAAAATTGGACTACTACGGAACGAATCAAAGTTCATGCACTATTTCAGAACAAATTGGATAGTTTAAGGTAGGGTTGAGCATTTTAGTTTGGTACCCGCCTGACACGCCTAAGCCGTTCGTGACCCGCCCCGCCCCGCCCCAATCCGGCCCGCCTAGCCCGTGTTTCCGCTCAGCCTAATGAAGCATAGCCCGCTCTACTCTCAAACGGCCCACGGATTAGCATAGCCAAAACCGCGGGCCAGCCTACCCGCTCCGCTTCAGCATAGTATAAATAGAAAATGATACACTGTTGATTCAAAACCCTACTTTCTAGATACATCTTCTTCAAACGGCGCCTCTTAAGCTCTTGAGATTTGATATCTCTTCAAATCTCAATCTATCATAGAATCTTGGTCCTCTCAATTGACAGTAATTATCCATAATTTCTTCTCAATCATTCTCCATTTTTCCATAAAAATAAAAATAAAATCAAACTCCATCAATTCTTAAGATGGATTTTTTAACCATCTCTTCGACTTCTGTTCTAAGAGCTCTTTATTTAACCATCCCCTGTTCATTCTTCTTCACTTTCATTCATGAACCTTGAGTTCTTTTTTTCATTGTTCTTTTGTTCTTCATCATTTTAATGAGTTTTAGATTTTTTTTTGTTTTTATTATTTTTTTTTATAAGCAAGCAGTATTTTTTATTAATAAAACCCGTAGGTTTAATAAAAGTACAAAAATGAAGTCAAGCCTAACATAGACAAGAGAAAGGCTCGAGAACCCAAGCTGAAAAGGTAAAATCTAAGACCAAAGACTTATCTATGCAGGAAATTAAAGTATAAGCCGAACTCTGAATCCGAAGAACTGTATCACTTACTTCCGGATAATTATCATTGAAAACCAAATCGTTTCCCCCAAGCCAAATGAACCAAATAGTGAGCAAGCATAGACTATCCCAAAGCTTTTGACACAATTAGTTTCAAGCAACAAAACAAGTGGGCCAAGTCAGCAGCAACTGAAAACATGAACTTGGTGAGGCCTAAGAAACTCCCCACCACCTAGCCGGCAACACTTTCCGTGAAGCCAAGAAAGCTCGGTAGGGGATGCTGTCTAAAGCCGCTAGCCATGCAAAATACGGGATCTTCGAGGGAACAAAAGCTTTTCAAATAACTTTAGAACAGGCAAAACGAAAGTGAGGAGCTGAGTTGTAGAGGATGTTGAAAGCCTTTGCTGTAGTGAACAAGTCGGAACTAGTGTGCTTCCAAGATATACGATCAGGAATGGAAGTAGCCAATACGACTCCGTCGACATCGCGCTAGAGATCAGGAAAGAGGATAACCTCCCAACAGCGCAGGTTGTGCCGGAAAATGGACCTGTTACCAGCGAGAACTCGGCCTAAAAGCTCCGCCACTGAGCTGCACTGGAAACAAAAAATCACAAAGAGGAGGCGATATTTGTCCTTGAATTTACGGTCTGATCTCCAATCATCTAACCAGAATTTGCAGCGTAAGCCATTACCCAAAATCCAACGGAAGCTGGCCTATCCGATCAAATCCAAGAACCCAGGCAATTGACGAAGTTCCAAGATTGATTTCATAACCAGCGAAGGGTGTCTGGCACATAATTTATCCAAGGACCAATCCGCCTCACTCCAGCCATATTTAGCGCAGAGGACCGACTTCCATAATGAGTTTGACTGAGATGAGAAGCGTCACCACCATTTAGCAAGTAAACTAATATTCGCAAGACGAAATTGACGAATACCAAGGCCCCCATGGATTCTTTTCTCAATAACGTGTTGCCACTTGACATGAGCAAAACCTCGCTTGGATTGAGAACTCGACCACAAAAACCGACGTTCGATACCCTCAAGAATGTCAATCACCTTCTTAGGAGCTTGAAAGAGTGACATATAAAAGAGAGGGAGAGTAGTCAATGCCGATCGAATCAAGGTAATGCGCCCGCCTAAAGAGATGTATTTTGATTGCCAAAGCGCGAGACGTTTCCGAAACTTCTCAATTATGCCCGACCATGCACTAACAAGCCGTGGGTTACAACCAACCCGAAATTCGAGATAAGAGAATGGAAGAGAGGTTGTTTGGCATTCAAAGATTTTGGCCAAACTATCAATCCGATCCGAGTCCAAGGAGATGCCTATAAGCCAAGACTTGGCAAAATTAATTTTAAGCTCAGAAGCTGACTTAAAACCCTGGAGCAGCCCCTTTAAATTATGCATTGTCATATCTGAATCCGAGACTGACAAAAAAATTATAGTATCATCCACGAATTAGAAATGTGAGACCGAGGTATTACCTACACGAATACCATTAAACAGACCCCGAGCTTCGGCTTTGGCAAGAAGTAGATGCAAAGCTTCTACGACAATTATGAAAAGAAATGTAGAAAGAGGACACCCTTGCTTTACCCCTCTAGAAATCTCGAAATCATTATACGGCGAACCATTTATAAGGACAGAGATGTAAGACTTAAGATAACAACGGATCCAGAATTTAAATTTTCGACCAAACCCCATTGAGGTGAGGCAAAAATCTATATAATCCCAACTCAGTCTATCGAAAGCTTGCTGGAAATCAAGCTTCAAAATTACAGAAGGTAAATGCTGCTTACGAGCCAAGTGAATAATTTCTCTCGCTATAAAAACACTATCCAGAAGTTGTCTGTCTTTAATAAAAGCACTATGCGAGTCACTGATGAGGTCTCCAATATATGGTCTTATCCGATTTACCAGAATTTTTGCAATAATTTTATACGGCGCGACAACAAGACTTATCAGGCGAAAATCATTAAAGCCATTGGGAGTAGCCACTTTAGAAATAAGTGCTAAGAAAGCCGAGCTAAAACTTTTACCCAGCTGACCTGAGTCAAAAAAGCACTGGACGAATGATAAAACGTCAGACTGAATGATGTCCAGCATGAATGATAATAAAAAAGACTAAATCTATCCAGACTAGGCGCACGGGTTCCATCAAAGCTAAAGAAAACTAATTTTAATTCATCAAGAGTGATTGGCCTTTCAATATGATCACGAGCAAATGACGATAAAGATTTGAAGCCGAGGTTGTCAAAAACCACACGGTCTAAGGCAGGGGCTGTTAATCGGTTTTGGAAGTGAGCTCGACCCAAATTTTTGACATGCTCCGAATCAGAAACCCAAACACCTTTAGACATGATACCATAAATAGCATTCGAGGCCTTACAATATGAAGCAAACTTATGAAAATATCGAGTATTATGATCACCATTTGACAGACACTTAACTTGCGAGCGCTGCTTCCAAAAAGATGCGAGTTCCTTTGATTTAGCATGAAGGTCCGCCATCACAGCGGAACGAGAATCTGATTCTGAGTCGGAGAGAGGGCGCAATTCTGCCAACCTGTCAAAAGCATCCAACTTTTTCTCCAAGGCAGCAATAATATGATCTAGCCGACCATAAATAGTCGTGCTCCATGTACGAAGTTTGGTTTTAACCATAAAGAGCTTTTGTTCTAGCCTAAAATAAGGAGAGCAGCGAGAGAAATCAGCTGACCAAGCTTCACAAACAAGATCGATAAACGAGGGATGCAAGGTCTAACTATTAATAAACTTGAAAGGGCGAGGACCCCAATCAATTTTTTCCATAGATAGTTGAATTGGGAAATGATCCGAACAATGTCTTGGAAAGCTTGATTGAGAGAAATTTTCAAGTGAGGAAGGCTAATCAAAAGATACCAATACTCTGTCAAGTCTACTAGCAAGCGAACCCGGGGTGTACCATGTATATAGACGTCCATGAAATGGCAAGTCAAAGAGGCAGCACAGATCGATGAATTCATTAAAATCAGACATGGCAGTAGTGGATGCGACCCCACTTGAACGTTCTGATGGAGTCTAAATTGAATTAAAATCCACCGCTATGAGACAAGGCAATTGAAATTCTTTGATTAATGAGTGAACACGAGACCATAGAATTTGTTTGCTATGATCCAGTTGAGGAGCATATATATTTATAAGTAAGCAGTCACAATTAAAAGGGAGCCAATGCCCAGAAATAGCAACTAAATTTTGCTCGACCGCTGATGTAGATAAAGTAAACACACTTGAGTCCCAAAGAGTGATGATTCCACTTGACCTACTAATGGACGGTGAAAACACGAATTGTAATGAGTTCAATTGCCATAAACTTGAAGCAAAAAAATAAGAAACGACTTAGAGTTTGGATTCCTGCAAGAAGACGATGCTTGGGTTGGAGATCCGAATGAGAGATTGGAGATGATCTCTCTTGTGCTGCGTCTGCACCCCTCTGATGTTTCATGAGAGAAGACACATCATGAGACGCAGACGCTATACTGAGATCACTAAGTCTTGCATTCAACTTTGGAGACCCGAAGTCGTTCAATTACTGCTGATTCGGAACCGATTGCCCGAGCACCCACCAGTTTACAGACTTCCCATGCTGCCTCACCTGAATCGGCTAGTGAAGGGCTGGAAGAGCTAATAACGTTAAATTTCTCTTTTGCCTTGTTCTAACGACGAAACGTGATATGCTGAAAATTCACAGAATTTGAAAAAGTTGGGGTTGATGAGGGAGGTAACTAGGTATTGACTGCGGGAGGAGTAGGGTGCAAGCTAACATAGTTTGGGACAGATTTAGGATGTGGGTCCTGATTTGGATTGGAGTTCAAATCATTCAAGGAGAGGCCCAAATCTGGTTGGTGATCTCTAGGCCCATCTGATGCATTGGGCTCAAAGAGCCCATTCTCAAACATATCTGATTGCTGCAGAGACTTGTTTGTAGAAAACTGCTTCCCCGAGCCAGAGGGATTCAGCGGAGTGTAGGGGGTCTACGGCATGGGAGAATCATCTTGATCAAGGGGATCCGGGAAAGCAAGAATGTCCATACCTGGAAATTCAGAAATCGCCACAAGGAATAGGACAATTACTTGAAACGGAAGCCATCCTAGAAGAATGCACTAGAACAATTACTTGATCAAGGCTGTAGCCGGAGGGGGATGCTGGATGAACATAAATAAGTTCCCCGACAGATTTGGAGAGTTCTCGGAATGAATTAAAGTGCCAGGCATGTAGTGGCACACCTCGGAAAGATAGCCATAAAAAACGTCCCCCCTTACGTTTCAAATTATTCCAATCATGGAACGAAACAAACCAAGAAGATAGCCATGCCCAACCAGACTCCTTCATTGCTTTCATATAGGCTTCGTCCGAGAAAGATAAAACGAACACTCTATTAGCCAATTGATGAACAAAGATGTCCCTGACACCTTGGGATGTAATGCATTCAGCTATATGAACTCTTGATACAGGGGAGCGGGAGACGATAAGGATGCTCCAACGGAATTTGTCAAGAATATCTTTGGTTTTGAAACCAAAAAAATTAGTGGGGCTAACTTGAGAATGAGGAGCTAGCACCTTACCCTGCTGCCTAGGGTTAGTCTGGCTGGGTTTATTGAAGTTGCGATTTGTAGATTGCATAGAGCGAAAAGACTGATTTGGTTGATTTTGCATACGTGGCAGCGGTGGGGTCTGAGTTTTCTTACATGAAGCCGGCAAAGATTTGGCCCAATCAACGATCAACCTGTGTTGCAGAAGGGACGTGCCATGAAGTGTCTGCTTTACCCTTTCGGCATATTTTGTTTCCAGATGAACAAACCCGAATCTCTAGTCGAGGCAGTTAGGGTTCCTGGGTGCCATGCATTCTACAACCGGGGCGTGCTTACGAACTATGTTTCGAAGCCATGAGGGCGTGATTGTTTGAGGTAGATTACCAAAAAACAGAATAGAGACCTGCGTTTTTACCCTAGCTTCCTGATCCGTGACTTGAACAGAGGAGTTCCGACGACCCACGACGGTGGCTTTCGACGGCTGCTGGAGCGGCGGAGACGGCGGATGCAGGGTGCTAGGGTTTCGGTGAGACATTCTTTTTTTGGCCAAATCATTTGTTAATTAGTTTGGTTCGGATTGGATTTTTATTTAACCACTAATGTCTAATCCGATCTCTTTGTCCATTATACATGCAAGGAGGAAGCTCGATGATTACTGATGTTCTGATTCATGGAGTAATCGAACCCTTCATGAGTTCATTCTCCACTTTTATTCTATTGATTTCATAATTTTTACTTCATGTATGTTTGTTTTCTGCCATGAGTATTTAGGGTTGAATCGTTAATGTTGGTGTTAATGATAATTCTTGAACGTATATCTAATTACTAATTAGAGTTGATGCTTATTATATTTTGTATTTCAATCATATTCTTTCAATTATGTTACGGTATGTTGCAAGTGTCCATGATGTTCAAAGGTTTATTATGATTTTGTAAAGTTTTGTTTGATTTTATATTTATTTTTCAATATTGCCTTTGCAATGACTGATATTTGTTTTCAATGTAGAGTGTGCGAGGGAGGAATCATTAATCTTTAGCAGTGGGACAATGAAACTAATTCAGTAAATTTGATGAATGAAATTAGAGGACTATATTCATATATGAATCTGTAATAAATATGTGAATTTTAATCTTTAAAATTTAATTAATTCAGAGTTTGTAAAATTTTATTGAATTTTATGAACGAAAGTATTGGATTGCATTAATTTATGCCTAAGCATATTGGATGGACGGGTCACGGATGAACCGCTACACCGCCCGTGATCCGTGAAAAATGAACCCGCTTAAAAGTTAACTCAAACGGACGGATGGTGGATTTAAATTCTCTAACCCGTAAGGAAGCGGGCGGGCTGGATTTAAGGGTCACGGAGCGGGCGGGGATCCGCCCGTGATCAGCCCTAGTTCATGGACTATTGGAGATAAAAAAACCTTTTATTGTCGGGTTTCATCTTGATTTTTATGAAGATGATTGTTCTATAATTGTTTGTTGACGTGCGGTGATGAGGTCGTTGCTAGGATCTTGCTTTAACTCATTGACGAAAAGTCAAAGGAGGCTTAACAATGATCAGGACCTTTCTCGAACTCGTTCATGAGAGTTCGGGGAAGGTTGATGATATATAGAGCTTGCATGTTTCTATCATTTGGCATTTGTTTTTTGTATCGAATTTGTGTGAGACTTGTCAAGGTAATTTTTTTTTCTGTCGGAGTAGTAATAAATGTTTACGCGGACGCACCTTATTCGCTTTTAATTAACTTTGCGAAATGTTTCTTTTGAGGTGAGTTCAAGTCACAATTTGTGCTAAAACTAATTGATCCCTCATAGAAGGATGTTTAGAACGAGACAAGCCACTACGATGAATCTTACTGTCTCACAATAGGGTTAAACTCTATCTCTATGCGATTATCTAGTGTGTTTAATTGACAAGGTACGTATGAGCAACGTATTATCTCTCTCCAGGCTATTTTGTTGTCCTAATTAGGGCTAGATATTGAATCTCTTCAATACAAGCAGTAAGAATTTATCAATGAAAACACTTTTAATTGTCGTTCATGCCAAATCCTAATTATCTCTACCAATTGGCTACACCCCTCATTCTTAGATTAGGGAGGATAGTTACTCATACTCATGCAACACAAACCAAACAATATTGAGAACAAATATTGCATTCAATAAGTATAGAAAACGTTACACAAATGTCGAATAATTTGATGAAAATCTTCTTCAAACTTCCAAGGTTCCAAACTATCAGTTAGAATAGATTAATACAATACAATACAATAATTGTGTTTTTACAACTCTTAGAAAAAGAAATACAACTCAAAATCGGAAAGTGCAGACGCAGGACACGACTTGTGACACAGCTTGTACAGGTCGTGTCGCAGGTCGTGTCACACTTAAGTGACATGTAATCGATGGGTGCAACCTGCAACACAACCCATGTAGGTCGTGTCGCTGCCAGTGTTGGGTACACAGTTCCAAATTTTCGAGCAACACGACTCGTGTAGGTCGTGTCACTGCCCATGTCACTAATCATGTCTTCCTTTGACTCTCGACACTCCTCCAAAGCCATCCCCGATCCTTCTGAAGTCCCTAAAAGACATATAAAAGGCTTGCAAAATACTAAAACTCTATAAAACACATCAATTAAAACAACATATAATAAGCTTAAACATGTTAAATAGAGACAAATACAAGCTAAATCAGGGGACAAAACAATATAAATATATATCAAATTGCGCATGTGTCAGGGGCCTTGAAATTTTTTCTTTGATTTGCATAATCACTTTGATATGACTTCAATCAAACCCGCTAGAAGGAGCTTTTGAAAAGTGAATAAACACGCAACACTTTTTTCTTTGAACATAAGACTCTTTATTTGCCCCCTATTTTGTTTAGTCTGTTAGTGTCGTCGTCTTTCATTTATATAATAATTTGAAAAATGTACTTTAGAGGTCCGTAAACTATCCAAAGTGTTCCACTGAGCTCCTTAACGTTTCCTTTGTTTTGCTCGGGTCCAAATTTATGTTTTTTTGTTCTCCCAAAGGACATTCCGTTAAGTAACTAACGAAATCCGTCCAAACTGACTAACGGTGTTAAGTTTAAATTGAAAGTCATTTATAAAATATGAATGTACTATTTTGCCCTTAAAATATTGTTAATAATTAAAAAAACAATTAAAAAAGAAAAAGAAAAGTTATATCAAGTTGCTTCTTCTTCTTTAGCGAAATGGGCGGCAGTGCAGCTTTCCAGTCACGACGGTCTCGCTCAAACTCACCGGCGAAATGGACGGCGGTTTCAGGCGACGATCCTCGGCTTCGATCTCCTCCTCAGATCTACTCGTTGAAGCTTGTGGAGGACCACGATCAGCGAGCCAACAGATCGGCGAGTAAAAATAGATCTGGGTCAAAACTCGTGGAGGACGACGACCTCTTCTCCGGCGAGCAGCAACGGAAGTCGATGGCTTCCTTTCCTTCTCCGGTGAGCAGCAACGAACATCGACGGCATGGTACGAGTCGATGAGCGCCACCATCTCGTCGTGGGACCAGCATGGCGGAGAGAGCAGAAGAGGAGGACGAAGAAGCGGCGAAGGCGGAAGGAGGGAAAGGCGGCGGTGGGACGGGAGGGAGGAGTCGATCAGAGAGGAGACGGAGGCAGATGCCTTGAAAATTGAAGAGAGAAGGTCTAGGGTTAGATTGTAGATCTAAAAGTTCATTAAAAATTTTGATTTTTGAAGTTTGTTGTAATTTTGTGTTTTGAAAGTTTGTTGTAGTTTTGTATTTTGAAAGTTTATTGGAATTTTGGTTGGAAATTGTTACGAAGTTTAGTTGGAATTTTTTTTAATCGCCGGAAAATTCATGATTAGCGCCGAAAAACTCTAAGATGTTGTCGGAAAATTCATAAATGTTTTTTTTACAATAGAGAGAGGAGAGAGAGATGAGACTTAATTAAAAAAATTAGCTCAAAATAGTAAATTCATGTTGTAGGACTTGTTTTTTAATTTAATTTTAATACTGTCAGTCACTTTTAACGAATTCTTTTAGTTACTTAACAGAATGTCCTCTGCGAGAACAAAAAATATAAATTTGGACCCGAGTGGAACAAAGTAAACGTTAAGAACCCTAGCAAAACACTTTGGATAGTTTAGGGACCTCTGAAGTACATTTTCCTAATAATTTTGAGGCAAAAACGTGTGTTGAAATCATTTCTTGAAACCTTGGGAGTGTTTGAAGATTTTAGTTGAGTCTTGTGATTTTAAAGGGTTATATATTTTCAGATCCCTTGTACTGACTTTTTTTTTCTATGTTACCTCATGCCCTCGAAACTTAGTTGTCTCAAGCCTTGGACTGCAAATTTTTTTTTTCACACCCAATTTACCTACTATTGTCTGGAATCATAGGCCACATCACCGATATTGCCATGTCACTACGCCATGTCACATTTTGGCCACGTCACCACGCCACATCATCATCAGTTTTTTGGTTTGTTTGAGCAGGAACATGTGTTGGGTTGGGTTGGGCTATTTTGTTGGTATGGATTGTGCATGTAGTTGCAATGATTTGTTTTGAAGTGAGTTGGGTTTGTTTGATTTAGTTGATTATCGAAGAACAGAAAATCGAACTTGTAAAAAAAATCAAAGAAAAAAAAATCAAAGAATAGAAAATCAAAGATTCCGCCGCCGGAAATTTTATAGCTTTGAAGATTTCGGCGACCGCAACATGAATTTTCCAAATTTTTTTTTGTTTTATTTTTAAATCAAATCTCCAACTATCTTTTCAAAATTAAACTCAATCTCTAACTTAATAAACAAAATCAAGAACATGATTGACATGAAGAGATGAACACGATTGGCAAGAAGATGAAGATGAAGATGACGTGACGTGACGTGGTGATATGGCGAAAAGGTGACATGGCGTAGTGACGTGGCAAAATCTGTGACGTGGCCTATGATTATCGGCAATAGTAGGTAAATTGGGTGTAAAAAAAAAAAATTGCAGTCCAAGACTCGAAACAACTAAATATTGAGGGCATGGCGTAACATAGAAAAAAAAGATCAGTTCAGAGGATCTGTAAATATATAACCCTATTTTAAAGGACCTTGAATTCCTTTTGTGGCTTTGATCCGTGCTAGATCGTAGATTCGAAACTCAATACTTTCATCGCGTGATCCTGTCCCACTAATATTTACGCGATCAACATTTGAATCTTTGTCAACATATACGACATTTCTCTAACAATGCTTTAAGCTTTTTTGTACTTTTTCTTCCAAGGAACTTCGTAACATTATTCACAAATGATGATGTCGATTAGGATCTTTGGATTTTTTCGCGCCAATCCTTTTTCCACTTACGGATGAGGACTTTGGAAATAGTTGTATCAATTCTTCTGCCACTCTTGAACTATCGTAAGAAGCCAAAAACTCTACACATCCCTAGTGGTGGTGGTGTAAGAGACCACTTTGGTGCGGTAAGATGCCAAAAACTCTAGGCTAGGGTTAAGAGAAATAGTCTCTTTCCTGAACACTATTGGTTCATTGTATATATACACCTGTAGGCCGTTCCTTATTAAAAAAAAAAAAAAAAACCTATCGTAAGAAGCCTAACTGCTACGACTAATTTCAAGTGTGAAATCTCACCCGAACGAGCTCCCATCGGATCGTGTCAATGACCTATCATCACCTTGGCCCAACAAGACATCTTGGGTTTTTTTCAAGGACCCATTATCACCTTATGCCTATGACTCTGTTGTGAGTCATTTTGTGTCTCTACTCTCTAGCTCCTAACATCATCACCTCGCTCGCACAACATATATATCTTAGGTCCCTCTCGGAAGAGACTCAATTTATAATGAACTTGAGAGGAACAAGTGTTGGAGAATGCTGCACTTTTACTGAATGAAAGAGTTACAACTAAATTAAATAACTCAACTAGCAAGGAAATTGTGCTAACAGAAACAGATCGAATAAGGAGAGAATTAGTAGAATAAGCAAGTCTTGTAGGAGAGTGGAAGAGAAGCAAGAACTAAGTAATCAAACTCAATATGAACTTCTAAACTAGTGCAGCAACTATAAACAGGTAGAGCACACAACATGAATCCGAATCCACAACCATCCAAAATTAAGGGCAATTTGGTAAAATTAATTATTAGAATGTTATACATATCCGAATCCACGACCATCCGAAATTATGGCAATTTTGTAAAATTATATGTGGCATGTTAGAATATCAGTTCATTTAGGAGAAATATGCTTATTGAGTATTCCATTTTATGATTCAACTTTAAATGAAATCTTTCTCTTTATGTTAATTTCTTTTTAAAAAGATATATTTGTAGGAGGATTGGAGAAACGGAAATGTTGCCTGCAAGTAATTGTACAGTTTAGTGTTATTTTATTGAAGCCCAGATTTTATTTTGAATTTTAGTTATAATGGTCTGGTCTGATATGCTAATAGTGTTACTCAATTCCATGTCTATAATGATGTATCTTCGGTTAAGATAAACTATATACTTATTGAAGTTGATTCTTCCTATAAATTGGATTGTTTTAAAATTTAAATTCCAACAAATTTGAATTATCTTAAAATTCAAATCTGATCCGAATTGTACGAACAAATCCATATAAACTTGAAATCAGAATCTTGAATCATTGCCACCTCTGTTAATAAGGGCTTGCAATTTCAATTTGTGAATGATTCTTTTTACCATACTATCCTTTAAAAAGTAATATTTAATAAATATAAATGATAAAAAGTGATCCGGGTGGGACCTGTCGACCCGCTGACTTGACCAATTTTGTTCCCGGTCCGGGTTTCAATAATTGTTTGTGGCTCATGAGCTTATTACAAAGAACTTGCAACATAATCTTAGTGCCAATGAAATTCGCTACTGGAATATCAATCCATTAGCGTGTTCTCGTATTTCCAAGATTGGTTCACTTTCTTTTCTTTTCCTTAAACTTGTCGTATGGACCGAGCTGGGTAAGATTTTAACCAAGAATTAGACAAATGCTAGCAACAGCGTTAATTCTTGGAATAAGGGTTGTTATAAAAAATGATAACCCATCTCGAATTTTGAAAAACGAAAAATATGTATACTTTCTCCGTCCCAAAATAGTTGTTCATCTTTTCATTTTTATAGAGGTCAATGATTAGTTAACATTTGGTTTCCCCTTATGCCCTATTGTACTCTTGTTATAACTAATTCAAGGTATTCAAATTAACTAACTTTAGTTATATTGTTGGTAATTCATGCGTAACTATTTAAACATTGAAATCTTGGTACGCAGTCACTAAGATAAGTTGAGCCAAGTGATATAAGCATTTTGAATTTCCGAGTTTTTCCTGTGGTGTAGCTCAATTGAAGACATGGCAGTTTCGTGAAGTTATGGAACTAAGCAATGTCCTTGGAGCCGTTGATGCTGATCTCAGTCCAGAGAGTATGTTGTTTTATTTCTTGTTGTAGACTAGTACAAAAATTCTTCAATTTAGGTAACATTTCTGTGTTCATTTAGATAATGTTTTTTTCTCTCTGTTTTTTTTTTTCATCATAATTCTATCTGGTTGAAAATGAGGCTCTGTTTGTTTGATGAATAGTAGATAGGAGAAGCATTTTTCTCAGTTTATGTTTGTGAGACTTGAGGCTTTATATTTTATCACAAACATAAACATAAACATAAACTGAGGATTAGAACTGAGCAAAATGCTTCACAAACATAAACCAAGCAAAACTAAGCATTTTTTAAAACAGTTTTTTAATTTTAATTTTTTTATTTATCAATTGAGCTGGGGTATCTCTTTTCTTTTAACCCAAATCCTACTCATACCGTTGACAATGAAACTCGAGCCTGAGATCTCAAAGAAAATTTAAACCGCTTGACACAACATATTTAGGTAAAACTAAGCATTTTGCTCTGAAGGTAACACTCAATTGGCTTAACTCCATTATGTCGGGTTCTTTTTTTTTTTTTTTTTGTGGAATTCGAGTTCAGATTTTAGGCGCCATAGGGTGAGCAGGGACTGGGTATGCAGACCTGTGATAGAGGGGGGCTTGGAATTAGAAGCCTAAACCCTAAACCCCAAAACCACCTAACCATATTTGGGCCTCAACTACCGTCAAATTGGGCAACTTTAATTTAGTTGGGTTCTAGGTGTCATGAGCCACACATATATATTGTAAATATAACACAGACAAGTGGGCGGACTTCGACCGGTTCGCCGTGACGACGTCAGTTTGGTGGAGGTGAGGAACTCACCGGAAATGCACCAGCATTTGCAGGTTCAAGGAGGAGATGTCGACTTCAAGTGTTGCTCGGACTGGTTTTTGATGAGCTGACTGAGAACCGGCTTGCTTACATTGTTTCGAAGTCTGCAAAATTTTTACTTTGTGATTTCATTGCTCATCGTCGGGTCGGGTTGCCTCAGATTATTTCATGTGGAGCAAGGAGATATGACATTCAATATTGCCGAAAAAAGTATCATTCTTTATTTGGCGGTTAATGCGTGCATGGTGTAGTTCTGGTGGATGAGGTGATTGCACCAATTGGAATTCCACAAGTTTCTCATTGTTGTTATTGCATAACTCACAATTACGAGTCCGTACGTGGAGCATGTTTTTACTTCCAGTGAGGTTGCAGCTCAAGTTTGGTCTTGGGCAGGGCTTGGTTAGGTTTTGTTATTCCGACAACTTTGATGCAATTGTTCTTGAGTGGTTGGTATCGTCTTCGGTCCACTTCCATTAATGGTTGTTTTTTTTTTTTTGTTTGGTGATTATTGGATGTGGCATTTGGAAACTATGGAAAACTGGGAATGATGCCCAGTTCAATGGGGTTACTTGTCGAGCATCGATTATTATCACGCGCATTAAACATTTGTTAGATTCTTTATTTTCTTTGTTTAATATTAAACGTAATTCTTCTATCAGAGAGATTAACATGCTCAACTCTTTGGGCATGAATTTACCTCGAGTACGTTTTAAACTTGCTCGGATTGTTGTGTGGAAAAAATCGGAAATGGGCATGCTTCACGGAATGGACAAGCTTCGGCAAGCGGGGTTATTCGAGACTTGACAAGTTCGGTGGTACTGGCTTTTAGCTTACCTTTGGGACCCGAGACTTATAATTATGCGGAGTTTATGGCGCTAAACTTGGGGCTGGAACTTTGTGCTGAGAGATACATCCAATTGGACCATATACAAACTAATTCCAAATTATTATGTGCTGCAGTGTCGGGCAATATGGTTTGTCCTTGGCAGCTCATTAATGTGCCAAGGAAGTGTTTACATGCTCTTGATAATGTTCACGTCATTCATATATTTCGAAAAGTGAATTATGATGCGGATTGGTTAACAGGTTTCGACATTCATTCTCATTTGACCTCCTAATCTATTTTAAATTTAACTCAGTCTTTTTGAGACATTATTGTGGATGATAGTGTAGGGCGTAGGCATGTGCTTAATGAAATCTTTTTGTTATGTAATATGTTTTACTTCTTGCATGCATGTCATATAGCAATGTATATGTGCATATTTTTTGAGAAGGTAAGGCTCATCACGTCCCCCTTTTATTATTGTACTTATGTTTTCGTTATTAATAAAATAGATAGGGGTTCAGCCAAACCCACCACCACCTTAAGGTGGTGTTCTTAAAATAAATAAATAAACATTTTTCTTTGTATGTTTTATGTTAGTCCATAAAATATATTGTAATTTTTTCTATTAGGGATAATTACGGATGACTACCCTCTAATTGACACATTTTGCAACTGACTACCCTAATTTTTTTCGTAACTTTTGATTACTTGTACTTTCCATTGCTCTTTTCGTCCGTTTTCCATCAGTTAAATTATGAAATGACCAAAATACTCGTTGTCCATTTTAACTATTGACTACCATGTACTTTCAGATTTGTGTCAAATGTTAGTGTTTATGTTAAATTTTTGTTGGTTGAACAAATTTTGGGATTGTTTTGGATTTGTGTTTGATTTGTTAATCAAATATTAGGGTTTGTGCTGGATTTGTGTTGGTTAAACAAATTTTGGGTTTGTTTTGGATTTGTGTTGAGTTTGTTTTGGATTGGGTTAAGTGTGTGTTGAATTTGTGTTGCGTTTGTGTTAGATTTGTGTAAGTTTAACAAAAAACATAAGTGAAGTCGGTTACCTTTTGAATTTTTCAGCGAAGCTTTGAAGTTTTCGGGAACATTTCATGAACTTGCTCTTGACTAACGAAGAAGAATAAGAGTAAAGTTGTCATTTCAAAATTTTGAAGTCATATGCTTTGCTTATGATGAGAGAAGGTGTTTTTCTACAAAAGTTAACTAAAAGAAAGAGCAATGGAAAGTACATGATAATCAAAAGTTACGAAAAAAAGTTTAGGTAGTTAGCTGGAAAAGGTGTCAATTAGAGGATGTTTATCGGTAATTATCCATTTTATTAACACTCACTAGGACAAGTAGATGATTTCACTTTATCCCTTTAAGTCTCAACTTCGAGGCTTGGTGTTGATACACCTTTTGATTTTTTTTTTAATTAGCATTACTTCCCACTATAAGAACAAAGGTTGCAATCTCCTCTGCCAAATATATATATATATATATATGTATGCGTGAAATGTTTCTTTTGTAAGAAGATGATGAATATTCTCATTTTTTTGGGTTAGAGTATAACTATGAACTTGCTACGGGGTGCCAATTGGATCACTCGAATCCTTGAATGTTATGATATTTGATTATTAGAGCAATTTATGATTTTTTTGGTTTTTGTTTAGGTCGTGTTTATCTGTGACTTGTTTTTATTTGATGAAGTTACTTGAATTTTGATAGTTTATGCATTACTTTAATGTATTTAATGAAATGTGTTGGACTTTGGTGTAAGATGTGCAGTACAATATATTAGTTTTTAAAATATAACTTATATGCTAGTTTATTTTTGAGTTAAAGGTATATTTGGTACCCAAATTTTGGTGGAATACTAAATTTGGTACCCGAACTTTAATTTCACCATACTCGGTACCTACATTTTTATTTTTGACCAAATTTGGTACCCGCCGTCCGGTTCCGTTACCGGCTTCGTTAATGGTTTGCCATCTGTGCTGGTTCATGCTGACATGGAGAATAATTAATGATGTGGCAAGTGATGTCAATTTTTTTAAAACTGACGTGGACATATTATGGTGACGTGGCATAACACGTTACCAACTAATTAAATGACGTGGCAAAATAATAAGTTTTAAAATTTTAAAATCAATGTATTACCTCTGTTCCTCATCTTTGTTGATATTTTGAGTTACTTTTGGATTAAAAATTATTTTCTCCTGCAACTCCCAAAAACCCACTTCTCCGATCTGCTCCATCTTTGTTCCTTTTTTTTTTTTTTTTCCCATCTTTGTTCCTCCTCATCATGTTTATTAACCCATAAAATAAACAT
>JAYMTA010002273.1:0-16970 GCA_036897625.1 Pelargonium cotyledonis | reverse complement strand
ATGAGGGGCTTGCCACCGGAGAGGAGATTTCAGCGGCGAGAGAGAGTTAGGGCGAGAGAAAACTTTGAGGCTGCCTACTTAAGAATCCATTTTGTTGCTTACTATTGTATTATTGACTAGTTTCTATATAGAGTTTGGGATGTGCACATTGACTTTTATAATAAATAATTGAACAATTTTCAGGGATCATCCTATTGTATTAGCGAAGGGGTAGATATCACATGTTGTGGTGCATGGTGGTAAGATAAGAAAAGGGCATGATTCTTATTTCAATTCTTTCATGAACAAAATCCTCATAGGATCCTGAAAACGATCCTTAACCTTTAATAAACATGCGTTTGAAAGCGAGTTGATGGAGTTGGGAGAGCATCCATGGTTGGTAAGTTTACTTCGCGTGGAATTTTGGGTGGAGTTGCATGACTTGTAAATAGGTTATAACACATAGAAGATTTTTGGGGGGTATATACGGGGTATCGAGGTAGATGTAAATCTGGTGGAGGATATGGAGCCAACAAACTTGAGTTAGACATATATATCTCATAGGAATCGTCGGGAGAAATGAGTTTACTAAGTTGGACATGTCACGAGTTTAGCAACATGTGGGCACTCCAAGTTGGTAAAAGTGAGAAAGCCAAATTTTGGTGTTTTTAATGTACACTAAGCAAGTAACAAGCTAATTTGAGTGGCTCTGAACACAAAGAGGTTTAATAAAGGTAAAGACGAGGTAGAGAATGGTCAGTGTGCAAATAAGAGAAAGACACGATGAATTGGAGGCTTTAAAACGACGAATGTCAATAATGAGATTCATTATTTGGATTATGAGACACATTTGTAAGTGACAATGACTTTAGAAGAGGTATCATGTAGTAGGGGCACCATATGACCTTTTTTTCCAAGAGTCACGAGTAGGTTTGGATAGGCCTTGGAGGCAATGTTATATGGATTCGTCCTCAATGGGGTGTATTTTCAAGCTTTTCAGGTTCATCTTTAATCTAATTCGATTCCCGTTTTGAGTTGTTTATCTCGAATGAATTATATATTTTATTCGGTGTAACGCATATTTTGAGCTTTCTTGTGCGCTTCAATTATATTCATTCTTCGAGGTATACCCACTTTAGAGAGTCTAACTCTTATAATTTACTCCGAAATCAGGAAAACACGAACACTACATGCTTATGATACACATGTCAACTACAAATCCACCTATTTATTGATAAAACTTCATGCGTCAATAGTATTCTTAGTAAATTTGAAATATATTATTTCACCAAATGTTGATTCCCAATTATTAGACTAGATTTGTTGAAAGATAAGTAATATTGCAAACGTATTACCATGCTAGTCAATTTATGACATATGGTTAAAGCACTGAGATTTGGGGCATAATGGTCGTTAATAGTGACTTAAATAAATTCCAAATCTTAACAGAAACCATTAATTGGGCAGATCAAAGAGGAGTGTCTCGATCAACGTAATTATGTTATTAATTATTATCTTGTTGTTAATGGTGATGCCTTTCATTAAAAGAAGCAATACATTTCTTGTGTTTGTAACTACACGGAACATTTTGGCTGTTAGGACCAAAACATGGAGCCATGTGATAGTGGACCATGACATGACATTAATTCTACTATTTTATAATGTGATAAACCATTCATTCACTTACACATACAAATGGCAGATTAATCATCATTAAACCTAGGGCTGTGCAGAAAAAATCGTGAACCCGGCAACCCGCCTGACCTGCCCGTGAAGAAACCGCCACCGCTTGACCGTTAAGGTTAACGGTCAATATAATTGGTACCGTTAACTTAACGGGCGGCTGACGGTTCATATACCCCCAACCCGTTTATAACCCGTCCGCCCGCTAAGAAACCCTAAAGAACCCTACTATATATACTCTCTAAGTCATGTTGCCTCTTTCTTTAATTCCAGTTGATTCTATCATTTTCTCTCATTTTCTCTCTCTCTCCTTCATTTCTCTCCATCTGATCCCATCTCTCTCTACGTTAGCCTTCTCTCATCCATCTGATCTTTTGATTCTCTCTCTCTCTCATTGATTGATCATTGAAGATGATCTCTAGATTTGAATCTTCTAACCCCATCTACCTCCATTGATTTTGTCTCTCTCTCTCTCTTGACTCTTTTATATTCTCTCTCACTCTCTCTCTCTCTCTCATTTTTCTCTTTGATTTGAATTTTTGTTTACTGTATTACTTTACTGTGTATGATTCTTGGTTGGAATCTTGACTTTACTGAGTTTACTCTCATCTCTCTCTCTGTCTCTTTCGTTTTGTCCTCTATCTTTCTCAATTCTCTCTCTGTGTCAACACTTTCTTTCTCTTGCTCTCTGTTATTCTGTATTTCCATCATTCCGTCTCCATGGATTCGCTCTCTGTAACAGAGATGAACTCTTTGAGTGACTTCAAGCTAAACTTGATCAATTCTTAATGATTTTTTCATCCATTAGGTTAGATTGGCTGAGCCCTCAACTATACTTTCAAAAGTAATTGTGTTTTTAAAGTTTTTAGTTAAGGCCTAGGCCATTTTAGAGTAAAGGCCCAGGCCCAATAGCCTCTTAGCGGATAACCGCCAAACCATCTGTAACCCAATAAAAAAAATCCCTGGTAATTTCTGTTTCTTAATAAACAGCTGCCGGGTTCAAAATTCCCATACCGCCAAGAGCGGGACGGATTGAAAAATTTCACTATCGGGCGGGTAACCCACCCGTGAACAGCCCTAATTAAACCTCCTATTAATCTGGTTTTCAAGTGTTGTTTAACTATAATCTTTTTATATTCTTTAATTTGACATATAAACACTTAATGTGAATTTAACCAGTAATTTCATAAAAAGGGTCATTGTTTTCAACCAAGGAAATAAAAATATACTGTATCTTAATTAAAGATGTATTATAAATAATTAACTGTAGATGTCTAGCTGCAGGCACCTGATGAGATCTACAAATATTCTAAGTAATAAGATATTGGGAGATACAAGCAAAGCTAATGAGAATCAGAAGAATGTGGCAGTAACATATACAATATAAACTACTAATAAATATGAATAAAATGTTAATTTTATGAAAGTAATGAGTGTGTTCATAAGAAGAGGACTAACCAAAAAAAAGAGTGTGTGTATATATAATTAAGCAATGCAGTGGCAGTGAACATGAAAATGGCTGTCAGTCTTGATTGAATCTGAATTCATGGGGTTGACTTTTCCACAAACACTACTAAAAACAATATACTATAAAAGTCAAAGACTATTATAGAGAACTAGATAAGCAATTACTATTATTTAGATTCATTCAATTATATGTTAATTTTAGAGCAAATTGCAATAAATTCCTACGAGGTTGACATATTTTGCATAAAACTCATCTTAAAAGATTAGTTTAACCAAAAAAATCCATCAAAATTCATGATTTTATTTTTCCATCCAACTGACCGTTAGTGAGATTAGTGAAAGACCATTTTACATTTAGTTTTAATTTTGTTGTTGTGCCAAACAGGCTCTAACTTATTAAAAAAAAGTGAAACCCTAAATCATCGGGGTTCTTCTTCTCTCTCTGTTCCGGCTCGCCGGTGTCCACGATTCACCGGCGTTGCTGCTTCTCTTCGACCTCGTCCACCGCCATGGACTCTGGAGTCTCCATCTCACCGGCGAGGCAAGCCCAAATCTGTTCATTCTAGATCTCCCGCGATGGCCACCGTGACGAAGAACGATGGGCGAGGCTCCGAAGATCTGAAATGCCGACGAGCACACACGGATGGGCTCCCTCGTCATCTTCGTCGTCTCCGAGAAGCTGCTCCGATGCCGCCACTCTCACCACGCCGGCGACCATCGAATCCAAGCAAATTTAATTTTTTTTCAAATTTTTTGTTTTTGTTTTTTATTGATTCAGTAATATTGGTTTTGTTTTGATTCAATAATACATGGAAACTACATGCCAAGTGATATTTGTTATTAGTTTTGGTTTGATTTAACAATAATTCGGCAAAAAATTGCAGATTCCGTCTATCGGCAAATTCATATGGTCGCCGGAATCTTCAAACAATAGAAGAGGAAGAAAAAGGAAGGGCAATTTTGTTGTTTAAAAAAAATAACACATCATGTATTATGCATGCGATGTTTTCAATTACAAATTTCGTCTAATTTAACAAAAATACAAGTTTTGATGTATTTTTTGATTAAGCTAATCTTTGAGATAAATTTTTTATAAAATGTGTAACTCTATAAAAATTTATTGCAATTTGCTCTTATTTTTAATATATAATTATCACCGTAAAAGGAGTTAATGGGGCCATAATCAATGATAGGATATGGAAAGATGGGCATGGGGCCTGTAATTGTATTTAAAAATATTTATAAAAATTAAAAGTAAACCAGTGCTCATACACTCACGTTTGGCTAGAGTAGACTCAAGTTTCATCACTTGTGAATCCCACATCGGAAACAAAGAAGAACTAAGTGAGTTCACTCTTTTATAAATTAGGCCATATCATTGTATAACTGTCTCTTTCGGGCCAAGTAACAGGTAAGAATGTTTATGGGATAGGGTTTAAGTCATGTCAACTGCGCAATGCGCAATTCACAGCCAGCCTCTTAAGGTTCGTAATTTGACGTTTTCAGTTACAAATTCCGTCTAATTTAACGGAAATGCAAGTTTTGATAGATTTTTTGATCAATGAAATTTGAACCCACGACCTCCCGTATGGGGACGCGTGTTCTTGATCATTGCGTCAAACTTGCAATCTGAATTCCTTGATATTGAATTCTTAGCATGCCGCCCAAATTCTCCAATATTATTATCAAATTCCGATGGAGGCTTTAGATCGTTTCTAATCATAACTGTTCGGAGAAGTTTTGAACTATTATTTTTATATATTTTTTTTTTTCCTTTTTGAAAACAGATTCTGCCGGGAAGCTCTCAACGGTATTGATGGATGAACTAAAAGTTGGATCGATTATGTAAACGCAGTGAATACTAAGGTGTAGTGTGGTTGAATATATTGGAAATATTGGTGATGCCAGCTCTCCTGTCACCGCGAGTGCCCCCTCCGCCTCGGTTGATGCTGTTGACCCCTCCTTCTCAGTTGACACTGTTGACCCGTCCTCCTCGGTCGACACTGTTGACCCCTCCTCCGCGGTCAACAGAGAAGTACCTAAAGTGAAAATATGCTACTTAGTTGTAGAGAAATGAAATGACTGATCTTTCTTTCTTGGATATACAAAATCTGATACCTATGTCGATACAATAAGACCCATTGTTGCTGGTTATGAGAATATCGTGTTCATAAATACATTGAACACCAAAGACGATAACAACTCTTTATTCTAAAGTATCTAGTCTAGGGTATGAAAGTTTTGGTCTCTCGGGAACATACCCGTCCTGCATTTGTATGAACTAGTATTCAACACAATAATAATACCACGAAAAAGAGGAAGATGTTATGTTGTAGAGTACAAAATGTTATTAACTCTGCAACTTGGGTGTCTTGTTCCTCCCAATCCTCTTGGGCAGCTTTGCTTTGGTGCCATGGTTTAGTTTCTGCCAACACTTCAATTTTGTATCCACCTTCTTCTTCTGTTTATGCTGTGCAATGCCTAAATCTCCAAACCTCCCTCCATTTTCGCCTTTTGGCAGCTTCTCTTTCTTTGCGTTCCGGACTTTCACCAGCATCCCCCATAAATGTCCCGCGTCTTTCTTCCATTCCCCTTTCGCTCCTGATTTTCCCGACTTTTGTATCGCTCCTCTATCCATCTCTCCAACCTCGCCATTCTTCGGGGAATGGAACATCTTCTGCACGCCCTTCCACCTTGATTTTGATTTTGTTAGGCCCTCGTTGCTTTGATCCTGACTACCATGATTTGTGTGGAATGGATGGAAGATGAACCCGAACATGTTCTTCACTCCCCTCATCCGTCCCTTCACTTTCTCGGGCTTCCCTTTGTGGTTTGGTTTGTGCAATTTGGCACGGGAAGGGCTGGTGTTATACGAGCTATAACTTATTACATCTGAGGCTGAGGCTGAGGCTGAGGCTGAGGCTGAGGAGCTACTACTATATCTTGCCATGTGTGATTTTCTTTTCGGGATTGGACCTGCTTTATGATACTTGTCTTTCCATCTTGGCGATGAGTAGGCCTCACTGCTTTCGCCATAGCTTCCACTTGTTCGCTCACTTGTGCAGCTTGATGACGAATAAGCCACACTTTCACCGTAACTAACACTGGTTTGTTCACTTGTTAAGCTAGAGTACTGAGAGCTAAAGCTAGCACTAGAGTCGTCATAGGAATTGCTGTGAGAGCTTCTGGTTTCCTGAGACGATGTATCGCTGAAGGAGTCTGGAGATCCCGTGATCTGGCCAAACTTGTGATCCAGCAGAGTTGGCGTGATGGTTCGCCTACTCCACTTAAACTTGTGATCGTTGCCTCTCTGGGCTGTTAAATTCTTTACTGAACTGTCCTTACTAACCCGACTAGGTACCTTGAGAAGAGTACTCGACTTCTTGGCCATATCATCTCTGCTCAACGGGGCTCTTAATCCGTGCACATAGTCACAGTCCCGGCTTCCCTTTTTCTCCACCTTGGCATTGACACTACGTGCAGGAGTCCGACTCATTCTCTGACTAGAAGGCTCTTCTCTTCTTGCTATGACCCTATTGTTCTCATGGATCTGTGAATCCCGATTGTTATGCTTCTGGACTTTCTGCCCCGTTCCCATACTGCTCCATTCACAAGCCCGACAATTAGTACTCCTGTTCCCTGGATTATTTGACGAGATGCTACATTTAGAGAGAGCCCGAATCAGATCACGAGCTGCTGGTTTCACGAGAGGCTGCTCGGGTTTTGATACATCCGGAGAAATAGGAGGCCATAACTCCACTTGACTAGAGCCTGTCTCTTTAGGGACACCCGTTTGTGATGCTATGATCTGCAAATACAAGAACCCGACACACAATCAGACGAACAAGCTTCTCGGGACATTAAAAACAAAGCAAGATCGAGTTAATGTACCTCAGAATGATTCTGAAGAACCCTTTTAGCAGCACCATCCAGCAAATTCTTTAGAAAAAGGTGCGATTTCTCATCCAGCTACGCCACAAAAAAGATAAAATTCAATGAACACAAACATCACAAGTTCCTAGCTACAAGTACTACATGGACACTGTGAATATTGAAATTGAATATACAAGACAACAATGGTGGAAAAGCTCACAAGTTGAGAAGATCCAGTTTGGGAAGCAGCTCCATTTCTGTTGAGAAGTCCGTACAGTTTTGCCAAGGCAAGAAGATCCGATGCTGTTTGATCAGTTTCCATCTTTTTTCTGGGTTCAGATCCTCCTGCCACAACACAAAACAGTAACGTTGATGAAACTATACACACAGAGCAACACAAAAAACACTTTTTTTTTTAACAAATATGCAATAATGGTTTTTTATAGTCTCAACCCATATTCAAACTGGTACCAGAAACAAGAAAAAGAATTGAACCCAGATGCAAAATCATGAAGAAAGTGTAGATTGTAGAGAAGATGAGAAATGAATCACATACCGAAATCGAAATCGAAATTGAAAACGAAACCGAAACAATATGTTGGTGAAGAAGAAAGATAGGAATTTTGATGAACAGAGGTTTGAGGAATTGGAGAGGATCCAACGCGACGGTTACTAGCAGTTGCTTTGCTCAATTCGTCGTTTTAGATTAAAAGCCCATTTTGGCCCAATAATACTATGCTCATTATTATTTTTGAAGCAACTTATTTCTCTTTTTAAAATGTTTAAATTAGGTTCAAATAATTTTAATCTTCAAATTATACCTTACAGATTTTAATCTTTTATTTAGTCTAATCCTCTCAAGTCTCAACTACTAATAGTTGTTACACATGATGGATAAATTCGGGTCTTGTTGAGATTGTTTGGAATCATAAAACTTGAATTTGATAAGTCTATTATGAACAGGCATTGCACGTGAAAAAAAAGTATTGGAAGTCGGGTTTTTCAAATTTTTATCATTTGATTACTCTTCTATGCTCATCTTTTATAATTTCACAGTAATACAAATAATATTAAATTGACAACACAAGTTTCAATGAACTTTAACTTATGCAGGAGTTGCACATGTTAGATAAATTCTTTTATAAAGAAGATGATGCAAAACTACGTGTATATCGTAAGCGCGTATATTTATCTAAGATAACTGAACTAGTAGTTGGATTCTTTTATAAACATAAGCTTCACCTTGGATTTCATCATTATTAATTCAGACGAGAGATTCTAATATTCATACACAATCTTTACAACTCACCATGCACACTTTGAGTTCATAGACTTCTTTTCAATGTCTCATAAATAAGGTTTTTTGTTTTGTTTTTGAATTCTTCATGACATTGTGAAATATTCAAAGTCCTTGGAGGAGCATGAGGATTTAGGACCATCCAACTCCAAGGAAGGTTTTTAAGATAAGAAGCAGAGCTTCTTTTTTTTCTTCTGAAAATGAACACATGAATTTTTTATGTATAAGTGATGGGCTTTGACACAAACTTACAGTGTTGGTGGTAACAAGATTTAAACTAAAGCTGACAATTTGTGTTTGCATGCTGTGTTCATGTCATGCTGCACATTGTTTGTATGTTGCATGGCTCAACATAAACACGATTAGTAATCGTGTTGAACACAACACAACTATCATCGGGACAAGTGACTTAACGAACTTGCTTTTATTGAGATCTCAGATTCGAGACTTGATTGTTATGTTTGCTTATTATAAATAAAAAAAGATAATACAAAAAAAAACAAACGCACAACATGTGTAACACAATAATCAAATGGTCATTGTTGACACGAACACTACCCAATAGGCCAATACATTAAAGAAGTAAGTTATTTTGAGTAAGGCAAAATCAAGAAATTTCATAAATATAAGTTCTAAATATCTCAACATAATCAAAATAAGACACTATTGGTGCTATGACAATGAAACCCAATTCCATAACATAACTGTGGAATGGCCTCATTTACATGGGATCAATATTTACCCAAGATAAAAACATATGAAACCTATCAACATCTCAAACCTCTGTATCTTTCTTCAAAAAACAAAAAATCACGAATCAACCTCACTGCTGGGAGCGATTTAAGTAGGCCATCACACTCATGCTTGTTAGAACCACTGCACCGGCTAAAATACCAGACTGAAGAGACACCAAACCACTCTTTGGGACAGTGCTCGTGGGATCGACTACATTTGAACTTCTCTGTTCGCGTGAATCAGAGAAGTCAAGATGCAACCTTAAAACCTGAAGAAATACGAGATTCACAGAAATCAACACGTTACACAAGTAGAACATACAAGTCGCAAATGCGCTTTAATGTCAAAGACATGTTTTAAATGAGTAAAGATTCTAATATTTGGATTTGATATTGTGATATTATTTTTGACTCAACAACTGGTTCATAATAAACTCTCGCAATTAAATGCCAACCAATTTTAGAATACACCACCTCAACTTTAATTGTGCAACTAAAGAAAACCTCAATCAACTACACAATATGGCTACACTAACCCTTTCCCGATGTTATATGCGTATCCACTCTCTATATACATAATTGTCCCTTAGAATGTCCACTTTCTATTTTGGTTAGTAAGTTAGTTAGGCATAAATTACCAATAAAACCTTATAATAACTAATAAGTTAGTTAGAACCTCTTGAGCTTGTTACAACAAGAGCACGTGTGGTACAAGAGAAACCTAGCTCAACCTAAATCATCCTTAATTTTCACGAAAAATGAACAATTACTTTGGGACGGTTTATTTTATTTTTATACCTAAAGAACAAACTTCATGAAGTGACTAGACTTCATTGCGAATAAACAGCTGGAAATTGTATATATTGCAGATTTACTTGTACAAAAGTTAGCGAAGCCTTAGCAACAAAGCAAGCACACATAATAACTTACCTTCATTCCAACGGATCTAGCATGACTGACAGCACCATTGAGATCGCTATCAGTTGAAAGCAGAACTTTATCTCCTTCATCGTCTTCATACTAGAAAAGGCAAGCAAATAATCGTATCATTATCAGAAGGTGCTAGAAAGAAGTACATGACAACAAAACTCATCACACCCAAGCTAAAACTCACCAAAAGTTGAGGACGTTCTGGAGCATTACCAGCACCAATCCTTTCCACAACACCGGATATTAACTCCTCTAAACTTTCAACACCTGAAGAAAACCGAAAGGAAAAAATAAGGGTGGATTTGGTAAAGTTGAGACATCTTTAGAGTTAATTCAACTTCATTAACCGCATACCACTACTTACCATTGGTCATACGGTGAACACGACCCTTATGATCCTCAAATTTGAAGGCAAATGAATTTCCAAGGCCAAGAGATGGATATGAAGACTTCCCAGTTTCCCCACCTTCTGACGCCAGTAATCCAGACACTTCACTGGAAACAACAACTAGCAGGATTATTTATAAATTTGTTAAATCTCAAACTAACAGCATATCAAGAAACAAACATTCTACCTGCGGGTGTCATAATCCTCTGGAGGCTCTAAATTAAGTGCTGAATCCCAAAACTTTTGCATAACCGTACTGGTCATATCATTAGCAGGTCCAGAGCTACTCTCAACCTTGAAAATGTATAAAATAACCAAGTAAAAACCTCTGACTACACTACTGAAAGTCATAAGGTATCATAAACTTAGCCACACATTAGTGGTACCCTATACTAGAAATGTACTAATTCATGTCAGACATAATCACATAATAGCATGTATAAAATAAAATTCATAAAGAAACAATCCAGAGATCCAATAAAGCAAGTCCTTTAGAGTTCCAGAAATTTTTGATGAAACACTAGTTTTACTTTTCTAGTATACCAATCCTATTAGATTGTATGTATTCCTCTTCAAATCAACTAGGTAATTACTTGTATAAAAATATTATCAGCTGATTTGAATTTCAAAGGTAGAAAGCCAACTCTGAAAGAAGTAAAATGTTTTGAATTATTTAAGAAATTAGACATTACTAAACACCAAAAATGAAACAAATATTACCATAGAAATTGCCGCATGAGTTATCTGTAGGACGTCGATACAAGCAGCAGCACACCCCTCTGTAAAACAGATTTTAAAAAAAAAATTGATACAGATTTACAAAACAAAAGCTCAGAGAGTATTCCCGACCTTTGTCAACAACAGGAAGATGTAAGAACTTCCCATCATGCATTATATGCAGAGCATCAAGGATTGAGGTCTCCAGCGTTGCACATTCGGGGTTTGGTGTCATTACCTAAAGCATCAAATGCAAGCGAGTGAGAAAACAAAGTAACTGGAACTTTAAATTGCTAATAGTGGCATATAACATTACACACCAAATAAAATAAAAAGAGACGTGAATACCATAATCAAAAGGATATATTAAATAAACAAACACTTCTTTTTCTTGATAATACACACCAAGTTCCTAACTAATTCAATGCACAGAGTGAATTTACCACATCAGAGCAATATGTTAAGTGATCAAAATCAAATATATTAATTCACTAAATGACGAGCATTTGTGTAAAATATCAGCTTCATAACAGTTTTCACTTGCTAAGTTTATTTAGCAGAGTAACTTCTAAGTTCTAACAGCAAATACAGAGGTAATGTAATTTTAAGAATAAACAATCTTCTAAACATGGAAAAAGTAAAGCTTCCGACAAATCTTAACAGAAGGGAAAAAAATATTTACAACACGTATTGACATTATGACAATAACAGAGCTGGAACTAGCCTGGAAGAGATCCAGAAAGTTACAGCTAGTACCAATAATATTGTAATGAACTAAACTCCTTACAGAGGAACATAATACAACAACACAATTGCATGAAGAAGAAAAAAAAAACCTTGACAAGGATAAGAGATTCACAACCTTCTCCACAAGAGTCAGGTCAGGAGGCAGATTTGGTGCCACGACTCTCATAAGGACATCCTTTGAACTGTGGTGTAACAAGGACAAGCAAACACCACAATTTATCAAATGGAGAATGTAATATAATCCAACATACACTTATAGAATTCTGCCAAGAAAAGAATAATACGTAAGTATCCCCTTAATTCTGTTCCCCGTCGCTATGATAACTGAATTAACCCGCAACTCTCTCATTTTCTTTGCAGCAACATCAACAGTATCTGATGGTGATACGACTGGAACCCTGAAAAAATATAAAGCTATAACTAACAAAAACAAAACCAACTAAATGATTCCCCCCAAAAAATGAGGTGATATCCTTCAATCATATTAATAGGCAGCTAAAGCTTGTAAAGTACCTGGTATTTTCACCAATTATAGTTGACAAGGCTGGCTTGAACATCCGCTCCCTCAGAGTTTCTATAAAAGCATGTTGAGCTGGCAAAGATGATGTTCACAAAATAGTTATGATTTCATAGTGTACAATACTTATGCAACCCACGAAAATACTAATATGTAATGTTTTTCACTTTGGGGGAGGGGGGAATCTCATGTACACACCCCAAATCCCAATGTATTTAAGCTCCTTTTTCAAGAATGATGTTTATTAAACAAGAGAGATTTGCATACTTAATGCAGAAGTTGAGGGTTCTGTGCATAGTCCATTACTAAGACTATGCACAGATTTGCATACTTAATAATCCATTAAAAAAAAATCTTCAGCAAATGAATCTTCGTCCTCTGTCGCTGGTATACTCTTGTTCTTTGTTGCTTTCTTTTTCTCCTTTTGAATATATATCTTTTACTAATATATTCAAATAATGGTATACTGTATATAATGAATTCTGGAAGAATAAAACAAAGAATCTCTATCTTAGAAGTCACAATTTACAAGACCAAAATTAATTAAGTCTTGCATATTGAATATACATTAATTAAGAGTCTTCATCATAGTTGTCCCAATTAATAGACCCAATAGAAGAGTAATTAACAAGTTTAAATGAAGACTAATTTATGAAGAGCAAAAAGAATAAGGAAACAAATTGGCCAAGGAAATGCCTGTTGTTCCCTAAACAAAATTGAGGTTCAATCATGCACCCCAGACATCATAGACTTTTTAAGACATTGTGATGCATTATGTTAATTTATATTGTCTTAGAAACAGATTAAAGCTCTATAATATGTTTTTAAAATTTCACCTTAATTCAGATTTAAATTTGGCAATCCTTGAAGCACTATCTTCGATGACAAAGTAAATAAAGTTGAGGGTTCAATTAATTTTAACCAAAATTCAAGCAGAGTTCTTGGTCAACCAAATTGTTCAGTTCTCTAGTAAATTCGGTTTCAGTTTAATCAGGTTTGAAAAAGTTGAATCGACAGAATGGTTAACCGCCCAAACCAGCCCCCATATCAGGCTCTAGGTATACAATTATGAGTTAACCGACATACTAAAGTCAACAAAGGTATGTGATGCTTGAATTAATGCATTCATCAAAAACACCATAATGCAGAAGTTTACAAGAACGTATCGAACCAGAAAAACTGTTTCCCCATTGACGTTCAACCCCCTCCACTGCAGCAGCAATTGCACTACCCTGCTCAGCAGCCTTTTCCATTCTAGATATAGCATCATAGAGGCACTTTGTAATATCTAACAAAGCAATCACTTCACCATTTTCCACAACAGGAAGGTGCCTGAATTTACCTGGCTACCAAAAAGCAATCAACTGAGACAAAAATTAAATAAGAGAACAATGTACTTGGGTATAAATGCATTCAATTAAATTAGACAGACTTCACACACAAAATTAATCTTCAAATGAAATAAGTGAGTTGTCATAGCATTTGACAGTATTTACAATGGCATCAAATATAGTACAATTATTAGATAAAACTAAGAAATCTATAGCCGAGCTTAGATTCCATATTTCCATTTAATGCCTTATTTCAATGCACAAGAATCAATAACAGAAATTGTAGATATGGAAGTATTTTAGTAAGGTACAGATACACTTAGCTTTGATGTAAAATGTGAAATCCTTAAGTAGTTTCTTATCTATGACAATTTAAAATCGTACAGCTTTCAAAATATTAAGAGTAAAGACAATTGGATGGCTCTTAGGCTAGGTTGACACTTTAAGAACTTAATGATTTTTGCTTTCATAACTTGTTATGGAGACCAGTGTTATTAATGGCACAAGGCGCACAATGACAAAAACCTCTTTTGGAGCCATGATGCGACACATGGCAAGGACACCATGGGTAGCCCATGGCGAGGAGCTGAGGACCATGCGTCGCTTCATGCCTTGCGCCATGGCACACGTCATTCATAACACAGACAAAGACATTACTTTCTTTTCTCAACATCAAATAAAAGAAGATAACACTCCCAAGTTAATGTAGAATTGCAAATGAAGTGACTTCTTTACCTCCTTAACAAATTAGCAATGAATTGTAGAAGAAAGTTAGGAGAAAGGCAAAAGAGCAAACAACTCTAATTGAGAAGGTTGTTATACATATTATACATAATGGAAGACCCAAAAGAAGATGGTCATATTGCAGAAGACTCCCACCATGGTGGGCTTTGGGGTGGCAAATAGAATACCCAAGATATAACAAGTATTTCTAAGCAAATCATCACAGAATTACTACAGCAATAGACTCATTAAATGCACAAAATGTAATCCCACAACTCAATCAGCATGACAATTACATTTTTCTTTCTTCATTAATTTCTCAAACAACACTATCATTTCCTATGTGAATAGAGACTGTATTCAAGTGGAAAATGCAATAAAACATACGTTTGGGAAGAACAACAATTATTGAGGTGTTGTAATTATCAATAAAAGGACCAATCAATGCAAGACCCTAAAACTAAAAGTGGAAGGGGCTAACCCTGGACCATCTTCTGAAGAGCTTCAGTGGCCAACGAATCAGAAGCAACAAAAATAGGATTCCTTGTCATAATCTTTGACAGTGTAGTCTGCTCGGGTCTCAGCCCCTCAGCTATAACTCTAACAGCAATATCCTGCCACCATTTACAATAAACTTAGAACACTTGTATAAGAATCATAACATAGAATTTTTAAAAATAAAAAACTTGAGACCTTGTCAGTCACAATTCCAGAAAGCAAAGCACTGGCATCAGTGAGCAAAACAGCATCAACACGACGAGCTGCCATCCGCTTGCAGGCATCAAACACAGTGGTTCCTTCAGGAATGGTCAGGGCTTTCGATAACCGCAGCTTCTTAACCGTCCTTTCACCAACAGACCTGAATTGTTACAGTCATTGTAATCAACAATCAACCAAGCTTGAGCTTGCACTCACAGATAAACACAACAAAGCCCCTAAATACTTCCCCAAAAAGCTAAGTTAACAAGCATTTGTATATGAAGAGTAAGAGAACTCACAAAGGAGCATTAAAACTAGGTTTTGCAGCATTCCCGTTGGTCTCCGGCGGAGCCGATTTCTTGACATTGGACGGACCTCGCTTCTGGCTCGAGCTGTTTCTCCGAGGCGGAAACCCTTGGCCACTCATCTTCTCCTTCGATTAGGGTACGATTCTGGAGAGAACAGTGTTGGATCGATCCAGAGCTCAGCTGATCGCAAGCAACAAAAACCCTAGAAACGTACGGAAGGGAGAGAGGGCGTTGAGGTTAAGCAGAGAAAACGAAAATTACTATTTTCCGGCAGTGTTCAAAAATTCAAATGAAGCTTGCATTTATAAATTATCTTCGTAACTACAAATTTCGATTTGCTTTCGTTTTCTATTCTCCGTTTGTTGCGGTTCATACATTGAGAGAAATGGAAAGGCCCATTGTCCGCAAAGTGGGCTTTAAGCCCATAACATTTAATACTTGCATTTTTGGGCTCCAAATCCAATAAGCCATGAATATGTTCGATGTTGGAGTTGGTTATTTGGATTCGAACCTATAGGAGACATTTGTTGGTTTTATGTGAATTTGAGATATGTAAATACCTAACTGAAAACAGTGATCCACATATGGTCAGGGACATGTAGTCTGCACATGTAACGCACCGTTAAGCATAACTCATATATGTGTGTCTGAGGGACTGTCTTTTGCGTTAGAATGAGATCTCCACATAAACATAAAATAGTAATTTGACCATCTTTCTTGTTCACTCGAATTAACGAAGAACGCACGGAGATGATGAAGAACACACGAAGAGCGTTTGAGAGCATTTTTGAGTTCTCATGTATGTGCTTTTTAGATAAATTGACTGAACCTGATTACGTGGGCTTAAGGGTTATTTTATTGTCTACAACATTACATGTCCTCTGTCGGGCTCCAAGAGGTCGGCGGCTAGGTGGGGAGCCCTCGGGCTCTACGGTATCTAGCTCACCACCTTCTAGATCTGGACATCAATAGGGCATGTGATGGGTGATGGCGCGGTGCCCATTGGATCTTCACACCAATAGGACATCCAACATTCTTAGTATGTCTCATTGCTAGTTGACGTGAAATTCATCTTTGATGGGTGTTTGGGGAGTGTATGGGCTAGGGCGTGGAGCCAAGAGGGGCGCACGTGTCCTTTATGGTGTCTGTGATCAGTCATGGGCATCATTCCTAGGCCAGTGCCCCCTTTTCTGGAACTGTCTTGATTTATGCTTCTTTGGTCTTTGTGGTCTCCTGTCTTTGAAAACCCTCGACGGGTTTCCCCCATACGACGACTTCTGATGGGTGACCCCTGTCCTATGACCCCTTATGTGTGACCCATGTTGGGTGATCCCTGCCTGGTGACCCCTGTTTGGTGATTCCTAATGGGGTGACCTTTTTCCTATAGACTCTTATCCAGAGACTCCTCTTTGGGTTTCCTTATTTTGACTTTTTTAATTATGATAGGACTCCTCCATTTTTGACAGTTCAGTTTATAAGCTACCGGCATGTAATATCCAGTGTCTTGGCACTCATGTGATAAGCCTAGGAGAGAGGGGGGGCATACAACTTCATAGGACACTTGTTGTGTGGCTCCG
>JAYMTA010002272.1:0-16972 GCA_036897625.1 Pelargonium cotyledonis | reverse complement strand
GGCTCATTGGGCCACATGGGCGTTATAGCACGTGGATCCGACATCTAGGTTCATGTCCTCGGGAGGCGTTATGGTCCTGTAGGAATGAATCGTGTGTTCTAGGGCGTAGGTGACTCCTTAAATAATTATTGAGAAAAATACATTTTTATAAAAACTGGAATTCACCTAGACTAGAAACGCGCCACAGTCGGTTACTCGAGATAGAGATTAGCTACCTCTTGATTAAGAGGTGGATTGGGTACTTTCTTATGAGATTTTCTTGCGAGATGACGTTATGGACCCTTAAGCATGTATTTGATATTTGTATATTTGTTTATAGAGATGTTTCCCACGGGGTGGCGTCATGGACCTCATTGGGCCACGTGGGGGCACGTGGAGCTGGCATCTAGGTTCATGTCTTTGGGAGGCGTCATGGTCCCGTAGGAATGAATCGTGTGTTCTAGGGCGTACATGACTCCTTAACAAATTCATACGAAATATTTTACTTATATATATCTATATATTATTTGGCGCTCTGGGATTTGATTTCTTAAATTTAAAGGGTTCCAACGTTTTAAATTGCATTGCACTACTTGAATTACAAATGATATATATATGTATAAAATTATTTGAAGATGCATACAAATTTTGGTATTCACTCTCTCCGTGGTTTGAAAGCAGATTCAAGACTGGTATTTTGTGGCGCTTGCTTTGCAATAGAGGTACTTGGTTACGTGGAAGTGAGATGTCTTGGTCGTGGTCTTGGTCTAGGAGCTCCGTTGCGTCTTACTTAGTTTCATTATATATTCATGATCATATGTATTTTACTTATGTATTTTGGTGTAAGTGTGTGTATATTATTTTGACTCATAAGAAGCCTCTTAACTAATATTATTTTGGTCAGTGAGGATTTTGGATTGCATAAGGTATGATTTATTGAGGTATCATTTTTATCATTTGTTTTCATGCTGAGCATTTTGGTTTGCCTGAGGCAATGTTGTTTGATACACATTTCATACTATTAGGATGAGATTGCCCTCTTATATGCTTTTGTATAGTGTGTATGCATTTCATATAAAAAGGTCACTTCCGATTTTAGGCTTAATGCACATCATGGTCTTAAGTGACCATGGTGAGCATTGCAGCTGATGACCTCTCGAAAGTGAGGGTAGTCACACAATTTCTCCTACACACAAAAAATTCATATCATAAAGTGGAGGGAATATCGTCATATCATCATCGTCATCATAGTCATCGCACTTTATGGATACAAGCAGAGCATAGTTGAAGTCAATATCATTAACATTTTTGTTGATAAATATTTTTGTTTTACATTTTGTAAATTTGGTAAAATTATATATTTGATATAATACTTTTTAGAGATAAAGATTTTTTTGGTACCAAAACTTTCGCAAAATACTCAATTTGATACCCAAACCTTTATTTTGCCCAATTTTATACCCAAACTATTATTTTATACCTAATTGAGTACCCACCGTAAAATTCCGTCAATTTAACCGTTAACTGTTGATGTGACATGCTGAGTTGTACAATTTTGTCTACGTGGCAAATAGATATTTTTGTTATTTAATTTTTAATTAAAAAATAAAAATAAAAATAAAAATCAATCTCTCTCTCTCACTCTCTCTCTCTCTCTCTCGAGCTCTCAGCTCGAGAGCTCTCTCTCGAGCTTAACAAATCTGCGAAGAGGACCTCGAACTAGGCTTACATGCATGTCGATGATGCTCACAACGCAACCACGAGGAAGGAGCTCTAGCCGAGTTTCGGTTGGAAAAATGAAACTAAAACTGAAACTTTGAGAGCTTTAACAAGTTACATCTGCATCTCTACTGCCAAACCATCATAGAACTTGACTCCAAAATCCTCAAATTTTGAATTTTTCTCAGACATTTTCACAAACATCCTGTGGGCATGGCTCTGAATTGGTTATTAGAAAATAATGGTACATGAAACCAAAACTCCAATTCATGCAACTGAACCAATGGTCCGCTGAAACCACACCAAGCTAACTTGAATTTCATTTTCACTTTTTCAAAACTCAAAACCCCTCAATTTGAGTTTTATACACATTAATCTCAAGATTTGAACATTTATTCTCGTTAATTTCAATTTCAGAAAGACTAATAAAATGAGAGTAAAATCGAGTCCTCACTTTCACTTTCAATGACAATCATTGTCGTCACAAGGCTGGCATGAATCCAAACCCAGTAGCAAAGAACTGGCAATCGAGAGGCAAAACTGATGTTAACCCAGGGAAAGAGAGCTTGGAAGGGAGGGAGAGAGATGATTGAGTTCGAGAACGCCTACCCCGCCATTGATTTCTCGGCCACGACTCCGACGACGAACAACCACATTGGTCCAGATCTGCTCTGGCGATATCCGAAGACCTCAACCACGACTCCGACAACGAACATCCACGGTGAAAGCCTATCGTCTCTGACGGCCTCGACCACGACTCTGACAAAAAGCCACGGCGAAAGCCTCTCATCGCCTGTCGATTCGCTGGCCAACGGAGACATCTCCGGTTAGAGCATGACAGAGACAGAGGAGATACTTGGATCTGGGGAGAGAGATGTTAGGGTTCATGTGCAGAGAGAGAGAAAATGGGTTGGTTTTGTTTTTTTGTTTTTGTTATGTTTTTTTTTTTTAAATTCCAATCATCCAACTAATTTTTCTACATCATCTAATTAATTATCCCAAATCATCAAATATTATTCAACTAAGCAGTCTACGTTAGCGATTTTTTTTCCAGCGATGTAGAGAAATGTCCACGTCAGGTTCACTTAACGGAAAAATTGACAGAATGTGATGGTGGGTACTCAATTGCATGCAAAATAAAAGTATGGGTACTTAGTTGGGTATAAAATAATAGTCTGGGTACTAAATTGGACAAAATAAAAGTTTAGGTACCAAATTTAGTATCCGGCGAATGTTTGGGTACCAAAAGAACCTTTATTCCTACTTTTTATGTTGATGTGTTGTAATACAAATATTTTTTAAAGATTAGTGTATGAGAAACCGATAGCTAACGTTAAACCAATGTATTATTTATGTCAAATTTTTTTTTATGTCAAAGTAGCAAATTGTTTTTGATGTCCTTAAATCTTACAAAGGCCTAAACACACTAGTCATATGTCGTTTCATCTAAATAACTATATGAGAGTTCACGGTGTTAGGTTCTGGAGGTTAACGGCGTCAAAGAGGTCAAGTCTTGGAGTGCAATAAAGCTTCTAGCTCCTAGATCCAGATCTGAGAATGGGAGTCGGTGTCTATTCTTGCAAAACAAGCACACCGAAGAATGATGAGACCCAGGGTGATTTCGGGACACCGCCTCGGGCGTGAGAGTAAGATCTCTTGCTGGAAAACACTTTGGAAAACTTAAGAGCTTGAAGGAAGGTCTCAAGAAGATTATCTCAACTTGAGAGCCTAAAGGGAGGAATGAGCTAAGGATCTGAATCTCAAAGAATCATCTAGATACCAGATTTTTTGGATCCCTCTCTCTTACCTAAGAGAGGGTATTTATAGGCCTTACCAAAGAGGGGTACGTGTCACCATCTGGCAACGCAGAGCTTTTGGGACCACTTGTGGGGCCCACGTCGTTGAATCATTCCCCTGGGTCCCCAGTCTTGGGATCCCAAATGCCCAGTCCTTCTGTCTTGGATGTCTTGTACCGAGTTCATGGCGATCGTGGGGAGCTCCCAGTCGATGCTCATGTTGCTCGCTCAGGCCCCTCGGCTCTATCTGGAGGGGAGGACATTCACGGTTTAGGCTTTAGGCAACTTGGGTCCTTCGGACCTGTGGCCTTGGGACATATGAGGGACCATTGAGCTCTCATTCTCATCTGAGGGAGGCACTGATCAGCTTGGAATCTCGGGACCATATCATGGGGCCCTATCCTCAAGTTTGACCTTTGGGCCATCTTCGGTAATTGTGGGAGTGTCGTAGCTGAGCCCAAACCCTTAGTCCCTCGGACGGAGTCACTTGGTCTGTTAGTGACGTTGTACCCAGGCGCCACATGGCAAGCTCTGATTGGTTCCTCAGTCTTGTGATTTTTTGGGTAGCATCAGTTGCTCCCTACTCCGAGTGATAGCAATTTATCGGTGTTGCTCGGACTTAATGCACTGCCCTTTTGGAGGAGCTCTCTGGGTGTTGCGGACTCTGAAACTTTGGCCTAGATCGGGGCCGCAGATTTGAATTCTGGCTGTGTTGATAGGGTCACGTGACCTGGGCCGCAGATAGTTGTGGTCGAGGGGGAGAAGTCACGTGTTGACCCCAGGGGTGTAGGAGCAAAGGAGGTCACACTTCTGGGAGAAGTCACGTGAACAGACTCAGCGTGTAAACACGCGAGTGGGGTCACGTGAGGAATATTTGATCAGGTGATCGTATCTTTTGGAGATGCATGTGGGTGCTGACTTGTGGCGGATAAGGCTTCTGTCCGTTCGCTTTCAGACGTTTAACTTTCTTTAACTGATTTTGAATTTTGAACTCGCCCACTCTGACTTGATGCGCTGTCATCATGGGTTTGGAGAGGAAGTGGGTTGTACTATGTTTTGAGGCATACTGGAATGAAACCTCGTATCAACTCTTGATTTTCCACCAATCCTTGGTCTTCTTCGTCTATAAAATCCTACTCTCCCTTCTTCTTTACTCTTTACTTTTTCTAGAGAGTTTCGTCGAGAGAGAGATAGAGCCTTCGTGCCATTTTTCTTTGAGGAATCTTTGTTTCCACTTTACCGTCATTCGTTGCTTTTTCCTTGTTGTCTTTCATCTTCACTTCTGGTTTGTCACGGTCGAGATTCCTTCTTCCTCTCCTTTTGCTTTGCCGGTTGAATCTGGCTTCGATCTTCTCTTTCCTGGTTCTCTAGTCTCTGCTTCATCTTTTACTTGTCCTCATTGGGTCAAAGTTAGAATTTTTCACCGAAAAGTTTATTTCTTTTGGCAAGAAATTTTTCGGCGAGGTCTTCGACGTTGTTGGCTTAGGGCTTTTCTTTGATGGCCTTCAAAGGCCTTATTGATGGGGTCGTCATTGCCTAGGTCTTTGTCTTTGATTCCGATGAGCCTGTGAAGGGTTCCGTCTGAAGTGTTTTTGGGGTTCTTGTGAGAACCCTTCTCGCTTTGAACGCGGACCTTCCACGGTTCTTGGGACTTGTCTTTTCTTTCTGTTTAGTGATGTCTGTTTGCTTCTTTTTGCTAACTTTCCTAATTTCTAGTTTTGTCGTTGCAGGTTCTGAGATTTCAGTGGTTTCTTTGTGCATTTCCTTCTTTTCCACGCTGCTTGTTCTTCGTGAGTCCTCATGCTTTGTGTTGATTTCTTCGTTGTCTTTTTAGAGGAATTTGTCTCCTGGGCCCTTTGCTTAGGGTTTTGGAGTTGGAGGGTCGTTGTGTCTATACTCTGGAGCTGAGCATCAGCGGTTGAATCCCATGTATTTAGGCCTTGATGATTCGTCTGTTGTTGATGTATTTTGTACTTTTGTGTATCGTGCTTTAGTGGGATCTGTTCACTTTTTGCTTTTGTTTGAATTGTTGTACTTGCTTGTATGTGGTGAAGTAGATGGTTGTTCTTTTTCGCTTCATTGGATGTTGATATATGTGTCTTCTTGTCTTCTATAGCTTTACTTGAACTGCATGTCTTTGTCTTCATGATTTTTCTTTTGTCTTGTACTGGGAGTCTGTTGGGGGCTGGGAATGTGGGACCTTGTCGTTTGTTTAGATGAGGCTTGCTATAATATTTCCTTGTGAACTTTGTGGGGGACTTGATATCCCTGGTCCGTGAGGACGAAGGGGTCTGGACCCTTTTTCCCCGAGGCTGATCCCGGATCTAAGGATCCCGAGACCCGAGTTTCCTTTTTCTTTGTCTTCTACGTCTTTGTACATTGGTTCCAGACCTCTTATCCCGAAAGCGCGTACTATCTTTGGGGGCCTCGAGGTCGGGTCCCCTATGATCTTTGTCTTTTGCATCTTTATTTTCGTCTTCTTGAATTCTGATTAAGTTGCTGCTTTTAGGTACAACTAGAATGTGGAAGTGGTTCAATATGAGCGGGAAGTCTTCCTCGGGACAGAGGCCTCACAGGTGTCACCATGACTCGTATTCAGGAAATAGGCCTTCGTACACTCCACTTGTCCCGTCGTCGTCGGCTCAGACTGAGGCTGCTTTGAGGGTCTCTCGTCTTTCGAGGCCCGTTACCTCCGCTGCAGAGAAAGGGAAGGGCGTTGAAGTTATAAAGACATCCGAGGCAAAGCGACCTAGGGAGGACCCGTTTGTTCTTGGGGGGGCTGTATCTTCTGGGAGGGCTCCTTCCGCCTCATCTCGGGGAGCCGCTGCACGAGGAACTGGCTCTTCTTCTCCATCTGCGGGTGATACTTCTGAATTTGAGGCAGCCTCGACCCTGGTTACCAAGAAGGACCTTGTGATGCAGAAGAATGGGTGCTACAACCATCCTGCCATCATCTTCTCTCTGGCGGGTTTTGTGGGGAGGCTGGTGACCTCGGCCGCCGTTAAATAAGAGATACTGAAGAGATTGTTTCTCGACCTAAGGATCGATAGGAAAAACTTTTGGGGTCATGTCCCCACTCGTTCTATCCACTAGCCAACGTCTGAGGAGACGGTGGTCCTCTAGTCTTACTTTAAGAATTGGCTTACCTTTCCAATTCTTACCTTTCCCAGATCCTTTTGTGGAGGAGGTTGTAACCTTCTAGGAGACGACCTTCAAGAGCCTCTTCACGGATGACCTTCGAAGGATGACCCAATTTCCTACCACCTCCAGGCTCCTAGGGAGGGATCCCTCCGTCGCCGCCTTACTTTTGATGTTTTTCGTCTGTAATCGGAGATGTGCTGCTAGGCTTAAGTGGAGACCTTCTCAGTGCCGTATCTTCGACAATCTTCTCGTCACCCCTATCGTGGAACAAGGACACAGGATCTTCTTAACATCTTAGGAGGGATGGGGCGTCCCCAAAGTTTCCACTCCTTTAAACCAAGCTGAGTGGAAGTCAAAGACTCCTCTACCCCTGTTGCTTACTATAGTGATACCGTGGCTCTTATCTCATACTACCCTCTAGAGGGGACGTCTTTTCTCACTCGATATCTTCTCCTGAGTGATGTACAGTTCTACACCAGAGCCTTCCGCCCATGGCCTCCTAATCTCAAGCCTATCATTTCCATGCTCCCCTACTGGAGGAACATGCTATGGAAGATTCATAGGAAAGTTACCTCTCCCATATTCCATGATGAGTGTCCGAAACATTGCTGCACTAATGCAAAGATCTATATCAAAGGTAACTTTAAGCTTGTTCTTTACTCAACTTTAGTCTTGTACTGATTCACGCCTTTGTACTAATTCACGCTTATTCATAGCAGATTCTTTGTTCTTGGGGCCTTGGACTGCGGAGGGGTGCCAGAAGTATAATAAGGATCAGGCCGAGTCCAGGAGGATGCGGCGGGCGATTCTTGATGTCATCCACCATATTCCCTTGGCCGGTACACCACCGCCAACAATGCTGACTGGGAAGAAGTAGAAGCGGACGTGAGGAGATGGCCCTGGTTCTGCTGAGAGAAAAACGAGGGTGGAGGATCCCCATGAAGAGTCTTTAGAGGATTCCCATCCTTTGAAGCGTCGTATGAGTACGGAAACAACTCAACCTCTCAGAAAGGTCACTCCTGCGGTCGCTCCAGTTCCAGCCTCTTTTGCTCGGGTTTCGCACTGTCGCCAGCTGGTGGGTTGATAGGAGGGCGCTGAGGAAGAAGAGGAAGGGGAGTTTGCGACATGTTTCACTTTGGGGGCAGAGGATATGATGCCAGTTGGTGATGCGGCGCCTCTTCGAGAGGCCATTAAGAGCTGGGAAGATGATATGGGGCCTTCGGATCCCACGGTTAAAGGAAGCAATGTGAGGAAAGAGGATCTGCCGCACCCAGCTGAGAGTGGAGAGGAGGATGAGAAAGGAGCTGAATCACCTTCTCCGTCAGATCCCATCAGCAGTTCAGATGACGACCAATTTCCGTAGAGCACTATCTTGGAGAAGGGAAAAATTGGGGCTTACTCTTGCTCTCGAGAAGAGAGTGTTGAGGTTCTTGGAGGGGTTGACTGTATCATGTCAACACCAGTTCATTGTGGTCGTGGTGAGAGTTTGGGAGGACTGAGGGAGGTGAGGGACGCGTTGACCTGAGACCGGTCGACAATGTGTTTTTAGATGCTTTGTTTGAGTCTTCGGCCAAGGGTAAGGTCGAGGGGAGAAGAGAGAGGGGGCCATTGGGGGCGAGCACTATGGGTGTTGTGTCAGAGATCCCGAACGAGGGGGTCTGGGGCAAGGTGGTGAATGAAGAAAAGGTCCTGACCGAGGGGGGAGGGGTCAGGATGAGGTTTTGAATCAGGAGAGGGTCCTGCTCGAGGGGAGTCAGGAAGAGATTGTTGGTGGAAAGAGGACGTTTTAGACGAGGGGGTCTAAAACGAGGTGGTGGATGAGAGAACAATCTTGGACAAAGGGGTCCAGGACCGGGTGGTTGTTGATGAAATGGTTCGAGAGGGACATGTTGAGGAGGTGGTTGGGGATCAGACATGCGCCACTGCTGATTTGTCTTCTGGTCGAGCTGCTGTTCTTACCATGGCTGAGTGGCCTTCTGATATGCCAAGGGGACATTCTGCGAGGAGAACTTGGCCCGAGTGAGGGCGGCCTTGGAGTCTAGGGGTTTCGCGAGATCAACCTGGTCTACTTAGACACTCCGTGAGCATCTGCTCAGGGTAAATCTTCTTCTTACTTCACTAATACTTCTTTCTATTTTCACTGGTGCTTCCTTTTGATGATTATCCTTTTGCAGATCTTTGACGTGCTACTAATTTGGCTGAGGTCTTAACCTTGTTCGTTAAGGGACTGCACACTAGTGAATTTTTTAGGAGAGAGCATGCCCTTATGAGCTCTCGCCGCTTCCAAGTGATGGCCCATAGATATGAGATCGAAAATGCTTCGACAATCAAGGAGGTGAGGGAATGCAACGCTGCAGCTAGAACTTGGATCATGACTCTCAAGGCCAAGCAAGAGCGTCTCCTTAATATGATCGAGGGGTTGATTGGGGACCTCAAGGCCAGGACCACCAGTTCTGCAGAGAGGGGAGAGGCGGAGCTTCGTAGGAGAGAAGAAATGATGAAGTTGTAGGAGCTGGAGCTTCATAGGAAGGTGGAGGAGATCTTGGAAAGAGAGGAGATTCTTCAACAAAGGAATGAGGCTCTTCCCAAGGGGGAAGCGGAGCTTCAAGAAAAGAAGGAGGAGGCACAAAGTGATAACTCGCATTTTGTTCTAGTTATCCGGCCCTAATACATGCCTAAACTAGTGAATTTGAGTGCATTTTTGCATTGTTTTGTACCTATTTGTTCTCATTTATGCTTCATATTACATTTGTACATCACGCCATAAGCATGATGAGACTTTTAGGCATTTTTTTTTGTATTTCCATATGTTTTGTACGATATTTAGATCATTTTTGATAGATTTTATGCTTGTGGTATATTGCATGATGATTTCTGGTCAAGCAAGTGGAAAGACGCCAGTGCAGTTGGCACCATAGCGCCAGCCCATCATACAAAGACGCCGCCACGTCAGCATACCAGCACAGTAGATTTTAATGAGTCAGAAGCCGACGTGGCAGAATTGTCGTGGCACCGCAGCGCCAGTGCTCCACGCCGCGACGCCACCGTCAACTGCTATAAATACCCTGATTTCATTTCATTTCGGGAGATTAGGTTTTGTGGGAGCCTCCAGAGCTCATTTTGATCACTTTTCTCAGAGAGAAACAGAGGAGGAAAGGCTAAAGATGTTGGGGCTTGAAGATTGACACTCTAAGATGCTCGGGTTGAATATCGCTGTAGTTGTTGAATATTGGTTGTAAATTGATACATATTTCAGAATGTCTTTGATTTGGAGATTGTTTCGATATATGAACATGTTTAGTGATTTGGTTCATTTACTTTCCGAGAATGATTTGTCTATGAATATGTTGTTTGGCTAGTAGTTGTTGTGTTGTTAGGATGTGATGATAGGTATTAGAATGTGATTGAAATCAGATATGGGAACGTATGTTGAATGATTGAATTAATTTCATGTTTTTCTATTCATAATGCTACCGAACAACTTGACGGGGTTGTTTCGGTTGATCTTAGCAGGGGACATGCTCCGAGAGAGGGGCATGACCCTTGCAGATTAAAACATGAGGGGAAATTGGGTTCGTGTCTATAGACTCACTGAACCGTCTCCCACCAATCCAGTCATAACCGTCATGCTAAGGTGTGAGTGCCCCTTTGACGGGAGGGGTTTGAGGAAACCACCACTTCCACCTTCAGATTTAGTGAATCCTTAATGGGATAACCAATGAAATTCATTGGCCGGGTTAGTTCATCATCATCATAGTTTTCCATCTCGGGTTATTAATTACAATTCTGACACTATCATTATCACATCTCAACCAATACTCTCTCTTTCTCTCTTGATTTTTGAAATTTAAACTTTGGAATTTGATTTGCAATATCTTAATCTCAACTCCATCTTTGACTTGACTTAGTCAAAGGTAAACAATTTCAAAACCCCAATATTTGATTTAATTTATTGTCTAGATTAGTTTGGAAAATATTAACTAATTAATAACTTTAAACATCACTGACTAAGTCCCTGTGGATTCAAAAATCCGGACTTCACCGTCCTATTATTATGAGGTCGACTCCAGTATACTTGCCAGACGCGCACCAAGTTTTTGGCGTCATTTTCGGAGACTCGATAATAGGTGATTTTAACATTATTGTTAGTTAGTTTTTGTTAATTAGTGACACTACTATTATTTTGTGGTTGGTTCAACCTCAGATGGTTTCACCAACTCGAGGTAATTTTAGGAGCAGTGTAGACCACCAGTTTGGGGGTCCCAAATCCGAGGGGGAGCTACAAACCCTATTCAAAGTTGCTGCATACGGACGCGGCGCCTCATTGCCACGCCCTGGCGCCGCGTCGTCGCCTGGCATGACTTTTATTGATCCTGTTTAGCAGCATCAGTTTTTGTTTTGGCACCAGCAGTGAGAGGCTGAGCAAATTAAAGAGGTATGTTGGATATGCCGAGTACATCTGCCGAACACGTATATGGGGAATGGACTCCTAAAGTGTCTCAGCAGGTGGGAAACTTTGAACTAACACTAGTGATTACCACAGCTGTGGGCACCATTGGTAAGTTTGGAGGAGAACCGAGAGATGATCTGCTAGGCCATCTAAAGAGGTACACTCGGGTGTTAGGTACCCTAAATAATTCCAAATCAGACCAGAATGTGATGGCTCGAAATTTATTCTACTACACCTTGAGTTGTAAAGTCATAGATTGGTATCATTCTCTTCCGCTAGATTCCGTTCCCATATGGGAAGTGTTAGCCTAGAAATTCATTGATCTATACTCTACCTAGGAGGATAGGAAGAGATTGATATCAGCAATTACCGACTTCAGACAAGTCGAAGGTGAATTTCTCCACGAAGCTTGAGAGAGATTCAAATGGTTACTCGAAGGGTGCCCTAATCACTATATCCCTGACAAGGATCAAACCAAAGCATTATGTTATGGTTTGAATCCTGAGTGCCAAGACACCCTCAAATCTTCAGGGGGTGGATCACTTTTGATGTGGGCGCCAGACCGCGTCGTGACTATCATTGAGAGAGTTGCGCGCAACAAATTGAGTGTTGGCACCAGTAGAAAGCATAGTGTTGAGGTGCCTTAGGCAATAAAGGCTATCCAAGTTCCACTAGATAAGATCTTGGAAAATCAGAAAAGGCTACTACAACAAGGAAGTAGCCCTAACTCGGTTCAGAATTCGCCCCAGGGGAGCCCACCATTGAACACCTTTTCATTGGACACAATGATGAAGGCGTTTATCAACATTGTGGAGAAGAGCATGCATCATGGAGAAGATGACATGGGAGATCTTCAGATAGAGCAGCCGAGCCTAGTAGAGTGGGTGAACACGCTAGAGCAAGACCTTGAGAAGATTAGTCTCAGGTCAGGGAAGACTCTGCCAGAGCTTGTGAGGAAGACGCCTACAAAGGCAAGAGAGAAGGAGCAAAGTTTGGGGGAAGACGAGGAAGTACCCAACACTTCGGGCTAGGATTTGAGAAAATCTGCAACACCAAAGAACACTATTGAGGAGAAAAGGCAAGAGCCTAAGCATTTACGTACTCCTACTCCTTACCCCCAAAGATTCAACAAGGCCAAGGACGACAAGCAGTTTCAGAAGTTCCTGGAGATCCTTAAGGGGTTGAATATCAATGTTCCCCTTGTGAAAGCTATTGAGTAAATGCCCATCTACCAAAAATTCCTAAAGGACATCCTGTCCAAGAAAGGAAGGTTAGATGAGGTACATGCAGTGCAGTTCAATAACAAGTGTAGTGCCATCCTACAAAGCACAACTCTAACAAAGCTGAAGGACCAGGTAGTTTCACTATCCCTTGTGTAATTGGAGAGAAGCAAGAAGAAGTAAGGACTCTTTGTGATTTAGGAGTTGGTGTAAATCTTATGCCTCTTTCCATGTTCAAAAGCTTGGGTCTTGATGATTTGAAAAGGACAGTTGTGTCCTTACATTTAGCTGATAGATCAGTAGTCTACCCATATGGGTTAGCAGAGGATGTTTTGGTCAAAGCAGGGAAGTTTATCTTCTCGGCTGGCTTTGTAGTCTTGACCTTTGAAGCTGACCCAAAAGTACCTCTCATCTTAGGAAGGCCATTTTTGGCTACTGCCGACACTGTGATTAATGTGAAGAATGGGGAACTAAGTATGTCTGTTGGTCGGGAGATGATGAAATTCAACGTCTTCATATCAATGGAATGCCCCAATGATGGATTAAAGACTCTTTTGGAGTAAATGCAATCATAGTAAGGGATTCGCAAGAAATGATCTATTTGCTAGATGAGGACCCCTTCAATGGTATCCTGCAAGGAGTGACTGATTTTTTGGATACTGGGGATAATAGAGCCGACTTGGAAGAGCTCTTTGGAATGGTAGATGCTTTGGAGCCCCTGGAGGCTTGCAAGTTTGAGATCTTAGAGAGATCTGAAAAGAATGCGATTCTGAAGCCATTAGTGGAAGAAGCTCAAGCTTTGGAGCTAATGCCTTTGCTTGATCACTTGAGGTATGAGTTTCTTGGTCCCAATGAAACTCTACTAGTGATAGTAACAACGAAGCTAGAAGATGAGTAGCGAAGGAAATCGATATTCAAGGAATTGACCCCTCCTTTTGCATGCATAAGATCATCCTTGAGGATGAGTCTAAAAGTTTGGTCGAGTATTAGAGGTGACTAAACCCTATGATAAAGGAGGTGGTTAAGAAGGAAGTATTGAAGTGGCTAGACGCTGGCATTATATACCTTATCTCTGACAGCAAATGTGTAAGTCCCATCCAGTATGTACCCAAAAAGAGGGGAATAACGGTCGTCAACAATGAGAAAAATGACCTCATTCCCACCCGTACAATCTCAAGATGGAGTATTTGTATGGACTACCGCCGCCTAAACACTGCAACGAGGAAAGATCATTTCCCGTTGCCATTCATTGATCAGATTTTAGACAAGCTGGCGGGGGAGGGGAAGCCATACTACTACTTTCTGGATGAATACAGTGGCTATAACCAGATAGCCATAGCTGTGGAAGATCAACACAAGACCACGTTCACCTGTCCCTATGACACTTTTGCCTCTAAGAGGATGCATTTTGGTCTTTGTAATGCGCCGACTACTTTCTAGCGGTGCATGATGGCTATTTTCACCGACATGGTGGAAGACATAGTCGGGGTCTTCAGGGATGACTTCTCAGTCATCGGTGACTTCTTTGAGTCATGTTTGGGCAACCTAAAGAGGGTGATCAAGAGGTGTGAGGAGACTAACCTTGTCCTCAATTGGGAGAAATGCCATTTTATGGTCGAGGAAGGTATAGTCTTCGGACATAGAGTATCTGCAGCGGGGCTCGAAGTCGACCTAGCAAAGATAGAAGCCATTGAGAAGCTTCCTCCTATTGTATTTGTTAAAGGTGTTAGAAGTTTTCTATGCCACGCCTATTTGTACCGGTAGTTCATCAAAGACTTCTCCAAAATTTCCAAACCCTTGTGCAAACTTTTGGAGAAAGATACAAAGTTCAACATAACCCCGGACTGATTATCTGCTTTAAAAGAGATAAGAGCTCGTTTGGTGGAGGCGCCCATAATTTTGCCTCCCGATTGGACTCTGTCATTCAATCTGATGTGCGATGCGAGTGACACTGCCATAGGTGTTGTGCTGGGCCAGCGTAAGAATAAGTTTTTCCATGCTATATACTACGCCAGCAAGACCTTGGCAGGGCCACAGTTGAATTACACAGTTATTGAGAAGGAACTCCTTTCCGTTGTGTATGCTTTTAACAAGTTCAGGTCCTATCTAATTGGGACTAAGGTGATCATCTTCATAGATCACTCTGCATTGAGATTCCTTTTCGCAAAGAAAGATGCCGAAGTAAGGTTAATTCGCTGGGTCCTCCTCCTGCAAGAGTTTGAAATCAAGATAGTAGATCGCAAGGGGACCTAGAATTAAGTGAATTATCACTTGTCTAGATTGGAAAATGGGGGTCCCGTGGTCCAAGATGGTGCCATCCAAGAAACATTCCCTGATGAGCAGTTGTTTGCCATTCAACAAGACGGGAAGGCACTGTGGTTTGCAGATGTTGTGAACTTTTGCGCTAGTAGGGCAATGCCCTATGGTCTGACGTACCCGCAGAAGAAGAGGTTCTACCAGCAAGTGAGATACTAATTTTGGGAGAACCCTTATCTTTTCAAATGGTGTCTAGATAATATGATCGTGAGATGTGTTCTAGAAGAAGAACAAACTGAGATTTTGATGAGCAAGTGTCATTGTGCTCCATATGGGGCCACTACATGGGAAGAAGGACTGCTGAGAAGGTCACACAGTCGGATTTTTGGTGGCCCACTTTGTTCAAGAATTCATATTGGTATGTTATGCAATGTGATGTTTTTTAGAAAGCTAACAACATCAATCATCGATATGAGTCACCTCAAAATGAGATCCTTGAGCTAGAGGTATTTGATTATTGGGGAATATACTACATGGGTCTGTTTCCCAAAGCAAACGACAAGGAGTACATCCTTCTAGCTGTAGACTATGTATCCAAATGGGTGGAAGCAGTAGCCACACAGCACGCAAATGCTAATACCGTGGTTAAATTCTTGAAGTCCAACATGCTTGCTTGGTATGGAAGCCCTAGAGCTATCATTAGCGATAGGGGTAACCACTTCAAGAATAAGCAATTCAGGGCTATATGCAAGATATTTGCTATCATTCATAAAATAGCCTTGGACTATTACCCAAAAGCCAATGTTCAGGCAGAAGTGTCTAATAGAGAAATCAAACATATCCTGGAAAAGATTGTCAAACCTTCTAGGAGAGATTGGCCTGACCAGTTAGAGGATGCACTTTGGGCTTATCGAGCAGCTTATAAGACTCACATTGGGACATCTCCATATAGGCTTGTCTATGGTAAGGCCTGCCATTTTCCATTGGAACAAGAGCACAAGACCTATTGGGCAGTCAAATAATTCAATTGGAACATGAAGGCAGCGGGTAATAAAAGGAAGGTTCAGCTCTTAGAGCTAGAAGAATTTAGGAATGAGGCATATACAAATGCCAAGCTCTACGAAGAAAAGACCAAGAAGTGGCATGACCTCCACCTCATTCCATGGGTGATTGAACCCAGTCAGTGGGTTATGCTGTACAACTCCCAACTAAGGCTTTTCCCCGGAAAGCTGAAGTCGAGATGGTCTGGGTTATAACTCGTATTTTATACTAGTTATCTGACCCTAAATCATACTAAAACTAACATGTTTAGTGCATTTTGATCTCTTGTTTAGGCCTAATTGTGGTTATTTGGACTTATTATTCATTACGTGGCCCATTCGAGTGTGTTAGTTTACTTTTTGTGTTTTTAGCTTATTTTAGTAGTTTTAGTATTATGTACATTTTTGCCTCTTTTACGTGCGCTCGGTGTTTATGATGAGTTTCAGGTATTTTAAAGCGCACAGGATGGCCGAAGAGGACCAAAAGGACCAAAGTCAACAAATTGGTTAGTAGATTTCGGGATTAACACTTGGTTGACCTCTACTTCCTTGCAGGACCTCCCTATGGACTTCAGGAACATCATTCTTGATGATAGTTTAGGTTCTATTCGTATTCGTAATGGAAAATTGTTCAAGTAATATTTTTTCCATTTTGTTTTCACCTTTTATGAAAGCATATTGTCATTTAGCGCCTCTTGTATTTCAGTGTATTTTTCTCGAGGAGGTAAGACTCACCATGTCCCCCTCCGTTTATTGTACTTTAATTTAATTTTAATGATAAGTTAGAGGTCTGGCCAACCCCCCACCATCTCAGGTGGCGTTATTAAAAAAAAAAAAAAAGTCAAACCTGGTCAACGGTCAGCAAAAGTCAACGGGGGGCAAAGGGGCTGAGCACCGCAGCATTGAAGCTGAGCGCCGCGGCGCCCAAAGAGTGGCGTCATTAGGGTTTCAAGGAACAATCTTCATGTGTTGATTTGGTCAGCGCCGTCACTTGGAAGTGAGCGTCGCGGCGCCCATGCAAATCAGCCCCTTAATTGAAGATTCTCAATCAAATCTCCAAGATTTTGGGCATTGATGGCTAATTTCCCAAGTCAACTTTTCCAAGCCTATAAATAGAGGCCTTCGGCATCATTTTCAATCATCCAAGAAAGAGAAAGTGGAGAGAGTAGTGTGATTTGGAGCTAGTTAGGGGTATTAGGGAAGCTGAATAGAGTCTCTTCTTTAGCCCACATAGAGCGCTGCGGCAGCCGAGTCGAGTGGTGACAGCGCCCGACCTTCTTACCATGTATGCTGTTTATGCTAAAAAATTCTCAAGTACTAGTAGCCAATAAAAGATCAACACGTGGCACCATTGTTCGACGTCATCAGAAG
>JAYMTA010002271.1:0-16972 GCA_036897625.1 Pelargonium cotyledonis | reverse complement strand
TTGTGGTCTTCTCCGTCCAAATCAATGGTTGAAGCCGCCTGCTTCAACTGGTCCAGATTTGTGTTAAAGTTTTTTTTTTTTTAATTTGGGGCTGAATTTTTATATTTAAGCTTGAATTGGGAGTTTGATGTTTGTTTGAATTGGATTTTTTTTTGTGCGTAATGGTGATTTCCTAGTTGGATTTTTAAGAGTTCGCCGGAAGTTTTGAAGTTTCCTGCAAAGCTACGATGTTACCGGCGAAGTTATGAAGTTTTCAGCGAGGTTATGAATTTTTCGGCAATATTAAACAATAAAGAAGAAGGACAAATTTGTCATTTTGAACTACAATGATGAGAGAGATTGTATTTTTTCATTCAATTTAACTGACGGAAGTTTGAGTGCATAATTTAGATTACTCTAAAATAACAAAAAAAATAATTTAGATTAGTAATTTGCAAAAGAGAGATAATTCAAAATAACCATCTATAACTACGCCAAAGACTAAATCGAGTATACAATCAAAAATTCAAGGAGGAAATTGAAGTGTTCATTGAGCTCAACGAAAATTTAGCACGTGAGTAACTTCAAAATAGTGTAGCAGTAATAAATTCACCACTTTTATTAGGAAAAGCCAGAGATGGCATAAACGGACGGCGAGTGTGTAGTTTGTGTACACGAGGCGGCGAAGAGCGAATCATGTTCTTAAAAGTAAACGACGTCAACGGACGGACAACGATAAAAAGGTCGAATTTTTCAGACGTTGCGTGCGGTAAGAAGCATGGTCCACAGCACAGCTGGGGACAAAATCGGTATGTAAAAAAACACGACGAGAAAAAGCTAATATTTTTATTTTCAGAAAACACAGAAAATAGAAAATAATAAGAGAGAAAAAAAACCTCATTTTCGGATTGTAGAACTGGAGAGCAGCAGCGACAACAAAAGACCATTTTTCATGGCCACCAACGATGCAAACAATTGACGACGGCTAATTTATCCAACTAATTCGCGTAAGTCCCGGAGATTCTGTGCCTGGCACGATTTTGTTTTTTGAATTTTTATTATTTAATTTTAGCCTACAATCTATCGGGCACAATTTAGCTCAGAATCTGAATTCCTCTTTCTGTGTTCGTGATTTTGAGCAAAACCCATATTATATAGTGTGGGTTGGTTACTTGTAAAAGACCCTAGGCTTGGAAATCTTATCTGGGTACGTCTGTGTTTTTTAATTGACATTCGTTTCTATCGTGTGCGTTTGTGCGTGTTTCCTCATCTTGATCGGCAATGGTATTTGGGTTTGAGTTTGAGTCCTGAAGTGAGGTTATGGGATTTGTTTTATTTTCAAGGATCCTTGTGATTTAATCTGATGGGTTGTTTATTTTCTGGGCAAAACCCAGTTTTATTTGTTCAAAAGTAGAAACTTGGTTGGAGTTTGGAGATGGGATCTAGTTGTTGAGTTGTTTATTGTCTCTTGTTTTGGTTGGTATGATAGTCTGTATAATTGAAAAGTGGCATTTGATTTTTGTTAGAACCTTGATTCGCATTTGGTTGGACATTTGATAGAGCCTAGGGGGCATGTTTTCTGCAACCTGTCTTTGATTGTGATTTCTTTGACGGTTGATGCAATTTTTTGTTGCCCCGTTTCAATGTGATGTGCTCCTCCTCCCCATTTTACCCCAATTGCCTCAAATTGCTTACTTTCTGCTTTGTCTTTTCTCATTCTTAGTACCATTCCCTTTCCCTTTCTTTTAGCTGATTCCTTCTTCATTTCATAACTTTAATTTTTTAAGTTGTGCAGTACTTGATCCATTTACAACTCATTGTTTTTTTTTCTCTTCATATTGTTAATCAAAGGTTGCAATTGCTTGTAGTTTGTAATTTCAGTCCTGATACATGCATTTACATTGCTTTCTCTTTTTGGCATTTTAGAGACATAATATTTTAACATTTATCTGCAAAATGTTTTCCTTTTGGATTGCTATTTCCAAATTCTCTCCCTCATTTTCTTGAAAGGGAACAATGAAAATAAACAAAATGTTAATTGCTGAAGCTGAGGAAAAACTATGAGTTTGCAAGGATTACCTCTGGGAATTCGTACATGGCATACTTAAAACAGAATTACGTGGGAAACATATTCTTTCAGTGTGCTGGAGTTAGTCACCTCTCTTAAAATCCTGAAGAGTACCTAAAAATTTGCCAGAAAGAATGTAATTAAGTTAATTAGGTCCTTGTGAAATATGATTTTCCGTGCTGGGAAAAACTCTATTTAGTCAATTTTTAGAGTCAGGTTCAGGTGTTATAGTCAGCAAATAATAATTACTGATGTTCAGTTGTGTAAGCGTTCCATGGAACCCCCCAATATATTCAGAGTTGATGCGCAAGTAACTTTAGTTTTCCCTTTCTTTTTAATGATTACTGTATTGTGCCGATTTTTTTTTTCTATTCTGTTTTATCACCCTAGAAGACAGATTGAACTTGTGGATATAATCTTCATTTATTTGTTCTTTTTATTTGAGCCTTATTATGTTGACACTTTTACATTACATCTTGTTGGACAGAGCAAGTACCTGTATACAACAAAGAATGCAATAATCAAGTAGTAGATGTGGTCTGAGTGTTTGTCACTGCACTAGAAATATCATAAAGTTTAGATTAGTAATGGCTCCAGGAGGCAGCACTTACAAAGAAGTTCTCGAGTCTCATATGGTAGTATCAGATTATGATATTGCTTCAACAAAAACTGAGAGTAATACTACACCTGCCAAACCTACTGTTGGTCTGGGTGGCAAACATGGAGTTTATTCTACCAATGGCGTGCATGAACTACTTGAGTGTCCTGTCTGCACAAATTTGATGTACCCTCCAATTCACCAGGTCTGTTCTCAGTTTTGATACATGCTTTGATTTCTCTTTATCTCTGACTATAATTTTAACATAGAAAGACAGCTCACTCTTTTGAATAGAGCGCCTGGATATTTCTGGGAATGATATTTTCTTTTCCAGGAAGTTCTGCAAATAAATAACTTCATTCTTACCCTCTTTTTTGCCATTTTAAGTGATTGCATATGTTGTATGAACGGAAATATGGAAAATATTTAGGATTTCAAAAATTATTAGTGTCTTTAATCTTCCCTCTTCATGTTTGTAATGGTTAAAACTTAAAAGGTTCACAATGATTACTTTTTGCTAATAACTAATACATCTTAGCCTGTACATGTACCCTCAAACTCTTATTTTAGTCCAAATACTAGTAAGATTTTGATAGAGCATCAATAAAAGGTGGAGTCTGTTCAATTATTGAGCTATAGGAAAAGGCAAGAAAGAAAGAAAAACAAAATGATTAGAGAAGTAATTCAGCTAATCAAACTATGTTTGGTTCAGCAAAAGGGGTTGACGTATTTTGGGTACTGAATAGCATATGAAAAACCTTCTTATAACTCATCCTAAGGTATATTTCCCTTCTAGCAAAACCAAGATGTATATATCTCTATTTATAAAAGGGTAAGTTAAATTATTAGGGAAATTATGTGTTTCAAAGCAGGGCTACCTCTGTGCTGCCCCATTGTGTAGGTATTTTAATGTATTTCTTCTCTCGCAAGTTAGAAATTTCAGAGCATCAGCATTTGCCTCGCAATCTTCAGTTGCAGACCTTGTTGGTAGGGTCTTACGCTTTCTCTTTCTCTCTCTCTCTCTCTCTCTCGCTTTTTTTTTTCAAGTGGATTCCTATAACCTCATGGTTGGTTTGGGTCTGATATGAACCTTACAAAAGGGTAAGAAGGTTGTCAGTGTGTCTTTTATGGTTTTTGAATAAAGTGTTATTTAGCTTTGAATTAGAACACTAAGATGAGATATTTTGGAAACTTGGTTGCCGTTAGGTGGACAGTAGATAAATAAGAGGAAACACAATCATTTTTGGAGGATCTGGTAACTTTTGTCTCAAAATGAGGGATCATTATAGGTGATGCTGTTGAGAGTACTGTCTGGATTGTGACAGTTAACTAACTAATGTGATTTTTCAGTTTCATGCAATATTATTTGACAGTGAAACTTTACATCGTTGTCGTAGTAATAAGGCGGCCCCGCGCACGAGGCTCCCACTACTGTGGAGTCTGGGGAGCGGCATTTATTTATTTACAATCCTTATCCCTGCATTTGCAAAGAGACTGTTCCCTTATCATTATCATAGTAATCCATGTTAAATAATAATCCACAAGCTCTCATTGCTTCCTTTGATCAATTTGGTTTGAAGAACATTCTGTTATCTCAAGATTGTTTTTATTATCCCTTCTCTGCCATATAATTTTTATTATATATTTTTATTACTGTGTTCTTAAAATCTCCTTTTTATGTCTGAAATCTTGCATTGCAGTGTCCAAATGGCCACACTTTATGTTCAAACTGCAAAGTTAGAGTACATAATTGCTGCCCAACTTGCCGCTATGATCTTGGAAATATTAGATGTTTGGTTTTAGAAAAAGTTGCAGAATCATTGGAACTCCCATGCAGATACCAGAGTTTAGGCTGTCATGATATTTTTCCTTACTATAGCAAGCTCAAGCATGAGCAACACTGTCGGTTCCGTCCATATAATTGCCCCTATGCTGGGTCTGAGTGTTCTGTCACTGGTGATATCCCAACTCTTGTTGCACATCTTAAGGATGACCACAAGGTTGACATGCATGATGGGTGTACCTTTAACCATCGATATGTGAAATCAAATCCACAAGAAGTTGAAAATGCCACATGGATGCTGACTGTAAGTTCTTTTATACCTTGTAAGATAACTTGTCATCTACCCTGATATGGTAATTACGTATAAGTGCCATTCTGCATTATTCCATTTCTTATACTAATATTTGTTAAGTGTGTTGTGGCACTATAGTGCTAACACGAAATTAAAAACAATTCAATCCTCTTGTTTGAGCAGTTCCTTTATGCAAATTTTGGTTATCTTTAATGGTTTCATGTGCTTCTAGAACGGACTGTCCAAATTTGTTGTGATGTTGGTTGCTTAAGAGAAGCTATTTTATGCATCCCAAAGGAATTGCATTCAGTCTTATTTAACAATTGCATACGGCATCATGCTAATATTTGTGAGCGTAAGAATCTCAAATAGTGCTGCTAAAAGATTCTTGTACCTGACCTCGATGTTGTTTGGAAAATGGCTTGGTTGTGGTAGTTGTATTAATATTCGTATGAAATTGACGGCTAGTTGCTCCATGTAGGTGTTCAACTGTTTTGGTAGACAATTTTGCTTGCATTTTGAGGCTTTCCAAATAGGCACGGCTCCTGTGTACATGGCCTTTGTACGGTTCATGGGTGACGACAACGAGGCAAAAAAATTTAGCTACAGTCTGGAAGTCGGTGGAAATGGACGTAAGCTTACATGGCAAGGGGTTCCAAGGAGCATCCGGGATAGTCATAGAAAAGTTCGTGACAGTCAGGATGGACTTATCATCCAGAGGAATTTGGCCCTTTACTTTTCTGGCGGAGATAGGCAAGAGCTCAAATTGAGGGTTACAGGCCGAGTATGGAAAGAAGAATGAGATGTTCTAAAGCTGGTTAAGGTGGTAAAGTTACAGGCGATGAAGCTGAGTAGGGGTTTCTTGATGTGTCGGGATGGATTACTCATCCCGATTGTTTTTCTTCTCTCGATTTTGAATGATAGCGTGTTATGGACTCGCTCCTTGGCAAACTAATCTGCCGGCTAATGACTGCTGCTGCTGCTGCTATGAAGAGATTGTGTTGAAAAGTTAGTGTAGAGAAAAAGAAAGAGTTGTAAGGATTATTTGGGTTGCTGAACAATTGTGTGGAATGCTTGCATTCTTGGTATAAATCACCTCCAGGTCCAGACTGCTCCTATCCTATCAGTATGTGTTGGGTTGTAACTGTAAACAGATTGTGTTCTGTTCTGGATTGTCTGTCATTAGTCCTTTATGTATCCTATTTGCCATTTATTTAATGGAAGTCACCATCTTTTACCAACTTGTATTTTGCTTATATGCATGTTTTTGTTTCTAGCACTGAATATGGTGTTTTTCACAACAAAAGATAGTGGTGCATCTAAACTATGGATTCACATAAATTTATCATCACATAAAAGAGAAACTGATTTTGCAAGCTACTGCTTAAGCAATGAAATTGAAAGATCCATCATAAAATAGCACAAAAGTGGTAAATGCAAATTAATAATTATAGACTTGAAGCAAAAAAATATTTTCAGAAGCACATGTATTAGATTATTGTAAGAAACAATTTACCATTAAATTATAAAAAAAAATTGACATTTTTTTTTTAAATTTCAATTATATGTAAATCCAAAATAGCCTTAGTTTTTGCACAATATTTGAGATATTTTGACCTAGTATTGTATTGGGAATCACATTAATAAATGTATTAGTAATTTTGTGATTAGAAAGAGAATTATTCGTGGAAATACAAAAACGTATTGAGTCTGAAAACGCCAGCCACTTAAAACTCTCCAAGCTCCAGCATATGGGATAATGCTATTTTTCCAAGAGAACCTTTCAGAATTGAACCATCCATCATCCATGGCAATCATGTCAATTTGTCTAATTTATTCTGTAATTCCTTTCAGCTATTGCATTGTTTTGTCTTGACTACTCATCTAAATATACATATTGAAATATGCATATTAGCCACGCAACTTATTTAAATTGTAAATGTACGCAAACTTTTAAACTATAGTATTACACTCTACATTATTACATATAATTCCTATATCCTGCAAAACAACTCAATTATGAAGTCTCGATCACGAAATTTAAATTTACCACTGAATTTTCTAGAGACCAAAAATTTACATTTCCCTTAAAATTGCCGTGACAATTACCGTAACACAAACTGTATAATTAATTAAAATCTAAATTAGGAGATATGTTATTATTTGTGTAACAATTTAAAAGAGTGAGTAAATAAAATTGACCAAAACGTCTAATTCAGAGTAATTATACATTTTAATAAATATAAAAATAAAAAAATTATTGGTATCATATACATCGGGTTGGAACATGTTTTTCACATGTGAACACCATGCCAGCATCAACATGTCCTGAATCCTAACAACTCGATCGCATGATCTTGTTTTATAACATGGACATCACTAATGATCTCATTAAAAGAAATATTTTTATGACGTGGGACGTGAAGCCAATTAATTTAAATTTGAGAGGGTTTTATGTTATGTATCAACGGTTAAATATGGCAGCTCCGGATTTCCCGCTAAATTACAGTACACCATACAATATTACAATCAGAAACCAAAATCCAATCTCTCTGTCTTCAATTCCATCTTTTTGAAGAAATTAAAATCCTCTCTCTCCTCTTTATTAGCTCTCCTTCTCAGACAATCCAATATTTTGCCACTTCCTCCTCCTGGGTCCATTAGGGGCCTCTGGTTTTCTGGTATCTTCATCACTTCTTCATCTTCTTCATTTTCCTTAATTATTTTTTGAAAGTTTTTATTTTGTTTGGTCTATGGCATTATCAATATTATCTGATTAGGTTTGTTTTTTGAGATTGACAACAATGGCTATGCAAAAGAGTGAATTTTTCCCCAATTTGTTATCTGGGTTTTTGTTCATTGATGATTTCATATAAAGAGAAAGTTCATGATTTTATGAAAAAACTGCAGGAATTTGCAAAATTTTGAAAAATCCAGCAGCAATTCCTTTGCTTTGGATGGGTTGTTGATTGGGGACCGCTTGTGGCCGCCACCACCACCTGAAGTAATATGTCTTGCTGCGGAGGTTCGGAGGAGGAAAGCTATGGCACACCGGCCAACCAAAACGCAGGCCCACCTAATAACGACAATGCTGTTGGTGGCCCTGGTAAAACTATGCTCCATTTCTGTTTCATGATCATCTAAATTCTTGTTTTGTTTTAAGGTTTGATTCTAATATGTTTGTCTCTGAATTTTGTCATGCACACTATGTGTTCGATCAAATGCCTGGCTGAAAATTTGGGTTTCTGAGCTGTTGATAATTTCCGTGTTTTGTTGCAGCCAACCAAAGAGGAGAGCCGAGGACCAATATGGCGAAAACTGGTGCTCAGCAGAAAGCATTGCCTGTTGAAGTCCCAGCTATGAAAATGGATGAATTAAATAGGTTGACTGATAATTTTGCTACCAAGTCTTTGATCGCAGAAGGGTCTTATGGTCGGGTTTTCTATGCAAAGTTAGATGACGATAAAGAGGTGGCAATAAAGAAGCTGGACACAGGACAGGAGCCCGACTCTGAATTTTCATCTCAGGTGAGATTCTTGGATACTTCTTGCTCAAACAAACCAATGTGTTTGCTACTCATTAGTTACATTGATGATGCCATTTTTGCAGTTGTCCATGGTCTCAAGAATAAAGCACGAGCATTTTTTAGAATTGTTGAGTTATTGTGTGGATGCAAACAACAGAATCTTGGTATATCAATATGCCACAATGGGTACTTTACATGATGTATTACATGGTATGCTTATATATAACATACATTCAGTTTCAGACACTGTTTTTATTCCCTTCTTGGGATCTGATTGGTTTTTATGAACTAACTTGTTTCTCAGGGAAAAAAAATGTACAAGGGGCAGAACCTGGTCCAGTTCTTAACTGGAACCAGAGAGTAAAAATTGCTTATGGTGCAGCAAAAGGTCTTGAGTTTCTTCACGAGAAGGTTCAGCCATCTGTAGTACATCGTGATGTTAGGTCCAGCAATGTCCTACTGTTTGATGACTTTCATACCAAAATTGGTGATTTCAACTTAACAAATCAATCATCTGATACAGCAGCTCGACTGCATTCAACTAGAGTCTTAGGAACATTTGGCTACCATGCTCCAGAGTAAGCGTTTGTTATCTCCCATTCACACACGAAGGCACTTATTAGATTTGAACCATACCTTAAATATACTTAAAATGTTCAACCGTGAACTCAGCTAAACTTCGAAGTATGAACTAAACTTTGTTTGCCTAAGTATGATTCATTTTGAAGCTTCTTTTTTAACAACTCCACAACAATTTGGGTAGTAGAGGTCCTATGCTTATATGCATTTATAGGACTTTATAGAGTAGTTGATGTGTGGATTGTGAGTTGTGACAAATCATAATAGTTTTTACCTTTGTGGTCTACTTGCTTAAGAGATCCATCCCAATTTTGTTGGATCATTTTATGTAGCACAGAGCAGTCTTTGTTATTAATTCTAAATTCTTGTGTTCTGTTCAGGTACGCCATGACAGGGCAGGTAACACAAAAAAGTGACGTTTACAGTTTTGGGGTTGTTCTTTTAGAACTCTTGACAGGGAGGAAGCCAGTAGACCACACAATGCCTAAAGGCCAACAGAGTCTAGTCACTTGGGTGTGTTTTGTTGTTGCTTTTGCAACCTCTGTTACTACTTCAAAGCTTGCTTGTATCGATGAGTAACTAATCATTCTTGCTGGAAATACTGCAGGCCACTCCAAGATTGAGTGAGGACAAAGTGAAGCAATGTGTGGATCCTAAGCTGAATGATGAGTACCCGCCAAAGGCTGTTGCTAAGGTCTTCTCCGTTGCACCTTAAAAACTCTCTTTCACAGAAAAGAATACATAGGATTTGCAGTGTGTTTGGAATACATGAAATAAGACAATGTTGGAATGTGATTAAATCTCCGATTATATAAAACTTTCCAAAAATGACTTTCAACTGCTTGTGATTGTTCAAAGTACTATATCAGCATAAACTAACCATCCTGCATTCGTGATCCTGAATCTGGAGGAAACATAACACCTCATGATGAAAATTCCATGCTGTAATACTTGTCCCTTTCTTAATTTTTTGTAGCTTGATTGTTTGATAGAACCAAGAGGTTGATATAGAAATGCACTGCAGAATTTTTCGAAATTGCTTCTCTTATACTTAGAACTGAATATAGGCAGATCATTTATTCTTAAATTGGGCGAGGTTGTTTGATTTAAACACGACCTTGAACAAAGAACATTCTGAGCTCTGATATGGTTCATTGTTAAATGTCATGTCATAATACTATGTTGTGTTATGTTTCTCAGTTGGCAGCAGTGGCTGCACTTTGCGTTCAGTACGAAGCAGACTTCCGGCCAAACATGACAATTGTCGTGAAAGCTCTCACGCCACTTCTTAACTCATCAAAACCGGCAGCTTCATCACAACCTAATCAGTGACAGATATTTGATTCGTTAATGCTTAGGAAGGCCGATCACAGAAGAAATGTGTCACCACTCGTTCTCAGTAATGTTCGTGACATTCTACACAGGATCAAGACGCGACTAGCTACCATCCAAACATATGAGATAAAAATTGTAATATTATGCAATACTAGTCCTGGAATCAATTGTTGGTACATTACATTTTGTAGACAGAAATCTCTGTAATCTCTCATTTTTGGTATAAGAAATCTCTTTTTATGTCAGTTCCAAACAGTTGGGATTAGTATATAATGTGGAAGTGAAAAAGAATACAAATTGTGCTGGGCCAATCAAGAAGGAAATTACAAGATTGGTCCTTCACTGTGCTTATCCAAAAAAAAAAAAAAAAACATAATTCAGCTTCAACTATTTCAAGCTTGTATAGGACAAGAAAACACCTAGAAATTGAAAATTATAGGTGTGGAACAGAATAAAATGCAGTATGGAGCAACAGTTGCAAACTATTTTATTTCTGATTGAAAAAAGAACAGAGCACTGAATATTGTAATAAAAGCATGATATAGCTATGGCAGGTAGCTATAGCTATATCCATTATTGATTCCTTCATGGATACATATATCTTTTTTTTAAATGAAAAAAAAAACTAGATTGATATTATAATTTTTTTAGAAAAAAACTCAATACAAATGATATAAAATAGTACTTTATTTAATAATTATTAATACAAATATATCAATCAGTTAAAATTTGTATGAATCAACCAAATTTTCATTTTTCTGGGTTGGAATCTATTAGGGGTAGGGTTTATCAAACAAATCATGATTTGATAACTTATAAGACAAAGTCTATATTATTTTGTGGACATTATATGGAAAAGTCAAAATCTAATTAATAAAATTGTCTCACCCTTCATAATGATAACTGTACAAACTCACCAAAGCTCAAAATAATTGGAACCACTTCTGCAGGTACACAACTTGTCTATCCCTAACTACTCTTTTTTTATCATATATTTTTTTATAAATAAATTGACACTAACCTACCTAACACATTCAATAATACATTAAAATTGCTGTAGGAGGCAGGTTCTTATAATTAATTTCAGTTTCCAAATAAAACAGCCACTTCAATCCATAGTTTTTACTTTTTATACGATTTAATAATTCTCAATTTAGGTGAAAATTTTCATGTTTCATGTATAATATTGTTGAGTGAGCCTCCCTCATATCTTGTAGCCATTTGGAATGCATGTTAAACATAAGTTATAAAATTAAAACGTGTATAAATAACAGCATGCCTTCCATACCTTACTATATCATAATCAATGATCTTGTCAATGAATGATAACGTCACGTCGATTAAGTGTCACGTAACCGCTCCAATAACGACAAAACTTTTGAAAGTTCCAACATACTGTGAATCTCTTTTTAGACCATGTTGATCTACTAAAATTTGAATGTGTTTTGTATAACTAACACTATATAATTCAGACAATAGAGAAGCTTAACCAACACCGAACAAGCCCAATTTCCAATCGGGTCACTGAGAGCATGTTGCTACACCATCATTCTTACCATTTACGAAGCGCGTCAAATATCAAGAAATGTCATCCTTGATCATATGTCACACAACTGGATTAACCAACTGCTCCACCGTTAGTGGTTGCGCATCATGTTTAAATGCCTCAATATTGTTATGAGGACCTCAATTCTTAGTTAATAAGGAGAACACATCTTTTTTTTTATCCATATCACGACATTGTCTTAAAGACCTTGATTCTTAGTGATTGAGGAACTCATCAACAAAGAAATCCACTAAAAATGGCTCATTAACACACCTATACCACGGATACGTAACACATCAACAAAGAAATCCACCGAAAATGGCTCATTAACACCCCTATACCACCGATACATACGTTCATCCATGGCTTAATATCACGACATCATGTTGTTGACCTTGATCCTTGATGATCATAGAAACTTGTCCCCGTCCCCATGTCAATGTCTCCCATGTTGTAGCATATCACCATGGTGATAAAAAAGTTGGATGTTAGAGGTGAAAACCTACTACGGAGAAATTGACCACAAAATCTCAACTATGAAGAACTCAACCGATCTTGCTTGAATTTAGAGAGCTCTTCTCAACTCATCATCACTTAACTAGCTCCTAAAAAGAGCTATAAGATCCTAAAAGAGAACCACAACACTAATTTTGCTTAGAGACCACCAATGTTCCCTCCTTTTCGGGTCTCCTCCAAAGTCTCATGCCTCACTCAAACATTATATAGGTCACTTTGGCTGCTTGGAATGGTAGAGCACACTAGGAGTTTTGATCCTTCCCGTGATGCTCAGAGTGAAAGTGGGAGCTTTTGAGTTCGCTAAACGTCCGCGGACAACATACTTGAAAAGCTATAACTTAACACTCAAGTTAGCCTCGAAGATACTCATATTATCAACAATCAACCATACGATGATACATGACGAATATAATTGTAAATATAAATATCAACTTTTAAAGCTCACGGCGTGTTGACACTTCATATCTTTCCGTTCTTCAATCTCTCTCTTCATGGTTAATATGAAATCACATATTTAAAATAATGTTCTATTAATCATAGATTATTACAACACAAACCTAAAATCAACATCTTAGCTCGAAACCTCATAGTTGTGCACACGCGCCTATACCTCTTGGCCAGTAACCTTTGGTGTATGAAACACATAATAAGAATTTATGAAGAAATTTCTTCGTAATAGAATTGTTTGAATATTAAAATCCTTAATGAACTCTATCAAATCAATTTCAATACTTTTATTTGGTGACTATTCTATTATATATATATATATAATACAACTGTTAAGCAAATATCTAAAGTCATTGACCATTGATTAACATTTAATGCTAAGACGGTCCTCAAAAAAAAAACATTTAATGCTAAGACAATAAATTACAGTATAATCAGATCCAATGACTAAAAAATGTACAAATTTATTTTCTTGTCTTTTATACATAACAACCTCTTAATTACTGATTTTTTAAATAATTTTTATCGTTGACCGTACTGTCCACAGCCTCATTATTAGGTGGACCTTTTACGAAGACGGCCCAACAAACAATAGTGCTTTGATTTAATATGGGCCCTAAGGAATGCTCCGCTGCGGTAAGGTGTAGAGTAGATAGATTCAGTTTATCCAATAGAAAGATGCCACGTTTCGTATACGGTACTCCAGCATTCTTGATGCCAGAGTGGCGGGAAGGGACAGGTGTTGTAATTTTCTTCAAACCTACCAACCTGACCTGTCACTGACCCTCAAAATTTTAATTAAAAAACAAAAATAATAATAAGAAAAAGACACAGTTTTTGAAATCAATACAAAAAATTGGAAGCAGTTATTATTTCTCTCGTATAAAACATGTTTCATGCAAACAAGAACCTTGTATTATTTTGTTTCCAGGAAGTGTTTTTTTTTTTTAATTTTTTTATTATTGCTCTGGTTTTGGTTTCTGAGAGAACACTGAAGGCGGTTGTTGGTTCCAATTTCCTGGTAGGAAAGTTTTTCCTTGTTCAATTATAGCATTAGATTAGAGGGTTTGTCTCAAAATCCTGTTTTTTTCCTTGTGCAGCAGTTGTTTCTGTTTTGGTTTTGGTTTGAGAAAACATAGGTTGTTTTTTTGATGTTTTGAGAGAATAATGGAAGGTCAAGGTGGTGATTTGGATGATGTGAGAGCACCATTGTTGAGTGGTGAAGGTGAAAAGAAGATTCAACAAAATGGAAGACCAAGAGCCCTCAATAACTCTATTTCTGATATCAAATCTGATTTCTTCTCCAATTTGCCTGACAAGGTTAGGTCTGGGCTTGATCCTGAAACCCCATTTCAGCTTGACCTTTCCAAGGCCACTGGCTTGATTGAAGGTACTCATTAATGTATTTATTTTTGAATTTTGAATCTGGAGTTTTAATGTTTATATTCGCTATGCCCTCCCTAATTCATGTTTTGATTCACTAATTTATGAACAAGAACAATCCCACTTCCATTAATAGTTTTCATGTTCTAGAGGTTTTTATTTTTGTAGTTTGTGCTGAAGATTTAAGGTAGAAACAACTTTAATGGGTTTAATGTGAAGTTTGGGTGAAAGGGTTTAATCATAAATCCTTTTTCTCTTTGTTATAACTGTATAATGACAATCGAATTCATTAACTCGGAACAGTTTCAATGTTACTTATGTTGTAATGGTTCTCTAGTCTTATATATTTTCCTGGTCATATATAGGAGAGAAAGAGTACTATGAAAAACAGTTTGCTACAATAAGGTCTTTTGAGGAGGTTGAGTACTCTGGTGATTCCCCAGATGTTACTGATGAGGAGCAAGACCGGAACGAACAGGCACAACATGAGAGGGCTATGAATATTTCTAATTTGGCAAATGTTCTTCTACTAGTGTTCAAGGTACCAAATTTGTGTGTCCGTGTTGTATTTAGCTGACTAATCTTGAATCAAAGCTCGGTTTCATTTAGTTGGTTGGATATTTTTTAGCATTTTGATCACTACTAAATCGAATGAACATTCTTTGTGAATACAGATATATGCAACGGTAAGGAGTGGGTCTTTAGCCATAGCAGCATCGACGCTAGATTCTCTGCTTGATCTTATGGCTGGTGGCATACTATGGTTCACGCACTTGTCGATGAAAAGCATTAATATTTACAAGTATCCTATTGGAAAACTGAGGGTGCAGCCAGTCGGCATTATCATTTTTGCTGCAGTGATGGCTACTCTCGGTAACCTCTCATTAACTAACTCGCGCATAAAACTGTTCTATTTCTCTTAACTTTAAACTAAAATCCTTGAGTTGAATTGCATATAGATTGTCAGTTTCACTTAATTTTTTTGTATAGGCTTCCAAGTGCTCATCACGGCCGTTGAACAATTGATCAGAAACACACCTTCTGATAAAATGAATTCAGAGCAATTAGTCTGGCTGTATTCGATTATGCTGACAGCTACTGGAGTAAAACTTCTACTATGGTTTTATTGTAGAAGCTCAGGGAACAGAATTGTTCGGGCCTATGCAAAGGTAAAATCAGCGATGATTCAATATACTAAAATGAGTATTTACACATATCATGCTAATTTTACTGAAAAATGAGTATTGCCAGGATCACTATTTCGACGTGATAACAAATGTAGTCGGTTTGGTTGCTGCTGTTCTTGGTGATAAATTTTATTGGTGGATTGATCCACTTGGCGCTATCTTTCTGGCGGTCTATACTATTTCGAATTGGTCTGGAACGGTGCTGGAAAATGCAGGTTTCGTCTGACACTATTTTATCAGAAAAGAACTATGCTTTTGTTGTTTGCTCCTTGACTGTGATGCTTTTCTTTTCTTTTCTGGTCTACCATTTATTGTTTGGTCGCTTCTTGTTGTAGTTTCTCTCGTGGGACAATCAGCTCCTCCTGAAGTCCTCCAGAAACTAACATACCTCGTGTTAAGGCATCATCCAGAAATCAAACGCGTGGACACAGTTCGCGCCTACACATTTGGTGTCCTTTATTTTGTTGAGGTAAGACCGATAACTGAATTCAATTTCGTTCTACATATACAGTACTTAAAACAAGACTTAAGATCCCGTGTCTTAAATTTAGGTTGATATTGAGTTGCCGGAAGATTTGCCACTGAAAGAAGCGCATGCAATAGGAGAGTCGTTGCAGATAAAGATAGAAGAACTCGAGGAAGTAGAGCGAGCCTTTGTTCATCTTGATTTCGAATGTGATCACAAGCCAGAGCATTCTGTTCTGAGCAGGCTTCCGAGCTCGCAGCCTTGACATCATGCATCATCAACTGTAGTAGATGTAGTTAGCTAGAGAGGGAATAAAGAAAAGTTAGGAGACAGGAATGGTGTTTTTGTTTTCTTCTGTATTGTAATGTTATGGTGTTGAGTATATTTGAGTGCCCTGACTATATGCCAAATGGTTCCATGTTTGTCTTTTTATAATTGGAAGTCTTGTTTATAATTATATGTATATTGAAAGCACATGGAAAACAGAGGAGGGACTGCTATTTTCTATTTTGTAGTGAGATCCTTGATTGTTCATAAGGATGGGAAATATAACATATTGTATAAATTTTCAAAGTCAATTCAAAATGCAAACATTTACGTAACTTCAATAGCCATATTCATTGGTACAATATGATCAAAAATCATCATCATTGCTAGTTTACATATTATTCGTTTTCACCTGTGCTCGTTGTAATTTGTTTGTTGACGCATCGACTATCACTTTTGTTTGATAGTCATCCATATTTGACTGATGATTGACCAAATTCATATATTTGAACGACCACTTCAATTAAACTTTTGTTCTCTATTTTCATATCAGTGAAAATTACAGAAAGCCCCCCCAACTATTGACTTAAAATATCTAGCACAGTAAACTATTGCACTTTACATCTAGTACCAGTAAACTACCATTTAACGGAATCTGTTGATTTTACAGTTAGTTTGTGATGAAAAGACCAATATAACCTCCCACCAAAATTTGTTAGTTTGCCAAACAAGCCCTTGTTGAGTTATTAAATAAATAAATAAATAAAAGGAAAAATAACCCTAAAAGTCCCTATACTATCCCATTTATTCCATCGGGGTTCTTGTACTTTACTTTGTTCCTACGATGTCATAGTATCACATATTTCGTTCCCGCGATATCCATTCCGTTAAATCACTAACATAATCCGTCAAAACTAACTGAAGGAGTTAAAAATAAATACAAAAAATAATTAAAAATTGTGGTTTTACCATTTTATCCTCTAAACTTTTTTTTATAATG
>JAYMTA010002270.1:0-16973 GCA_036897625.1 Pelargonium cotyledonis | reverse complement strand
ATTGTTGCAATTATTGGTTGCAGCAAAGGGTATAAATTGTAATTTTTTAGAACTATATATAAATGAACGTGATTTTGTTTTGGACCCAAAAAAAAATTTCTTGCCGGTGGCCGGAGTTGAAAATCCGGCAAGGTTATAATTTGCAATATTTTAATAGGGGACTTGAACCCTCAAATAAATATTGCAAAAATCATGAAGGGGGCTAGATGTCCAAATCATCAATCTTTGTGGCCATATCTTCAATTTCTTCATTCCTTTGGGCTAAATTGCCAAAAAAAACCCCTCTGATGTGTGGACTGTGGATCCTTTTCCTATAACTAGTTTCCTAAAATTAATAAATTTTAGATATTAATTATTTTTCTAATTTGTGCACTAATCTCGGCTGTGAATTATAACTTTTTCTACATAATAGATTAATAGGTTAGACTTAAAACATTCTTTATCTTTTCGTTTTCACAACAAACTCAACCTCTTGACTGTATGCTTAAGCTAAGGTAAAAAATTCACAAATAAACATATAACAATAATATTTTTTTTAAAAAATAATCAAAGAGAATTAAAATAATTGAACATTAAAATTATAAATAAAAAACACTCATATATACTTACCAAAATTTTTTTGCTATGATCCGGTGAAGAAAAAAACTTGGCATGATTATAGTCTTATTGTGAGTTTTTACTACAAATTGTTATAATTTTCTCTAGAATGGTTGAAGAAGAAGAAGAAGAAGATGGATTTTTATGTGATGGGTGAAATTTTATAGTGTCTTTTTACTTTAAAATGCTATCTTCTAAATGTTATAGATACTTAGTTTAGATGTTTTCTTTAACTATTATATTATAAAGTATATATAATAGTTGTTGTTATAACTACTACTATCAGTTATTAATATTAGTTTTTTTTTTGTTTTGAATGCAGTTATTAATATTAGTTAATTTTTACTCCTCTAATTTAAACATTTAAATCTCGATGACAAACAGAATTTGTTTGAGGGTCCAAATCAGCATTACAAGTCCAGTTTCAAATATCTGAAGCGTTTTATAAGTATTTTCAATATAGACTTCGCATTGAACTTAGACCACCCAAATACTGAAAACGATCATACGAATATAACGGGGTGAATAGCTAAGTAAAATATTAAAAATATATGTTGCCATCTTGATAAAAGAAAAAAAAACTTAAATTTTTATTGACTACATCCATTTTATAACTTTTATTATGAATATAAAAAATTAATTGATAGTGTAAACATAATTATTAAAAGAAATTGAAATTTTTATTGAGAAAATAAATAAATATGAAACATATATTTATTAAGTAAATAATGAAATTATAAAGAGGGATAAAAATAAAAATTTTGAAAGAATGAAAGGTCAAAATATAAAATTTAACTAAACTTTGGTAACTTTTTCAATATCAAATTAGGATAATGAATGGAAAAAACTAATAATTAAAAATATTGAGAACTAGTTTAGCTCTAACACTTCTAATTGAGTGTCAAACCAAGCTAAGTTTTAATATGAGTACTAATCTGGTCCTTTTAAAGTTTCTTGAGTACTAAAATGATAATTAACTCTTCAGTTTTCGTTTTTTATTTTTTATTTTCTATGGAAAAATTGAAAAATTTAGAAAACTTGTTTGGTTATACCATTTTTCATTTTTAATTATTTTGATTCTAGATTATAATTACGTAAATTATAATTAATTTCAATCGGTAAATAACAATATTACGCATAATAAATACTCTGTGAGACATTAAAAAAAAGTATAAATGAGTATTTGAAAAATGAATATTCTATTTGAAAAACTAAAAAAAAAAATATTCCATTTTCAAGATATATTGAAAAACTGTTTTCTAGTTTTCATTTTCCAGTTTTCTATTTTCTAAATAGAAAACTGTGCAACTAAACAAGTTTTTTAGTTTTCGTCGTAAAACTCACATTTTAAAATATAATTAAAAACTCTAAAAAAAAACTAGAATGTTATTTCAACATGTTGAGTAATTTTAGAAATGTTTAAAAACGAAAAAAAAAAAACTTAACACCGTTAGTAATGATGCAATTTATAGAATAAATATTTTGTATACTGATTGAAATGATCTAATGTTCTTGTAGCTATATGCCAAACACAAAATCTTATAGCTACATGCAATTATCTCTTATTTTTAAGTTATATTTAGTCCAAATTAATATAATCAGTCTCATATGGACCCGGTCCAAAAAAATCCGTATTTTCTAACATGAGTGATGCTAAAATTGAAATGTTGAATTCAGGGGAAAATCGTTGAAATATGAACACATAATTAATGAGAAAGTTGCAAAGATAGAGTAAAATGTGTATCAGTTGACTGATATAACTTTATATCCGTTGCAACTTAATCATGTCAATGAGGTGATGACACCTTATTAAATTTTACTTATACCCACCCAATTGAATTTGTGGGAGCGGAGCGACCCGTTCGGATCCATGATTTTAAATGAGGTGTCATCACCTCATTAGTGCAACTAATATAAAGTTATATCAGTCAACTGATGCTCATATCACTCTTAAATTAAAAATGTAATAATCCACATTTTCTAACATGATTGATGCTAAAATTGAAATGTTGAATTCAAGGGAAAATCATTGAAATATGAACACATGATTAATGAGAAATTTGCATAATTAGTAAAATATATATTAAAGATAGAGTAAAATGTGTATCAGTTGACTGATATATAACTTTATATCAAACTTTATATCAGTTGCAACTTAATCAAGCCAATGAGGTGATGACACCTCATCGAATTTCACTTATGCCCACCTTGAATTTGTGGGAGCGAAGCGACCCGTCCGGATCCATGATTTTAAATGAGGTGTCATCACCTTATTAGTGCAACTAATATAAAGTTATATCACTCAACTGATGCTCATATCACTCTTAAAGATATTAGTGGAGGAACAGAGAAAAATTAGTTGAAAGTTGAAACTTGGAATGGAGTCGAGTTTTACTATGCTCCTAACATAGAGCCGTTTTGAAAATATTTGAAAATGTCATGATTTTTTCATGATACAACTTGAACATATTATCGAATCAAACGTAATAGTAATCACAAGTTTCATGTGATTTTCCTAAATTCATCACATATGTTTTTCTAATAAAATTCGTTTCCAACTACACTTGTACCTAAACAAAAGTGTGATTATGCATATATATATTTCTCACAATTTAGCTATTGGAACGTCAATAAATACAAATATTGTAAATTGATACGATATTTTGAAGTTGTAAATTGATACAATTAAATATATGTATATAAGAACATCTTAGTTCAACTTCTCAACTAACTTAGGCTTATGTAAATTGATTCTTATTGTGAATTCCTTCGAATTAGACTATTAATTCGTTGTCATTTTCATTCCTACATAAATAATTAAAATATGAATCGTATCTCATTTCAATTGTTTATTTCCTGTTAACAAATGAAATTAACTAAATTATTCACAATTTTACAAATATTTACATGGTTAAAAAACTCATAATCATGTTCCTCCAAAATGTCATGTGAAATAAAAACAATCATCACAAAAATATATAACTATGTTTAAATTGACTAAAAAGAATTATGTTGGTCAAATTAAAAATAAGAAGGTAACTCATGATTTTAATATAATCGGTAAACCCAAATAATTAAGATGCAACTCTTATTATAATTTTGAGTTGAATCATAATAGAATATTTCAATAAGTGAATTCATTTTTTATTTATAAAATTGGTTGTATCATAATTAATTTTGATAACATTATATATATATATTTTTAAAACATTTCAAGTTACACTCCGTTTTAATTAATTAATTTACTTGTTCCCATGAAAAGTAATAAAGAGTCGACAGTTTTGAATCATGGTCGTTGTGGAGTTCACAATTCACGTACGATTAGTATTTTTTGGTACCCTAACGTTAAATTAAAGCAGACATGAAATAACACTAGAAAACAGAACAAAACAAGAAGTGAAATGAAACGAATCGAAACCGCTAAAAGAGGCATTGATTTATAGAAAAAGTAATTAAAATATTGATTAAGAACGTTTGTGTTAAGAGGACGGTTCGGTAATTTGGAGTATTAAGAGGGCAGCTGGTGGGTGTTCCTCAACTTTTGTACACCTCTCTTCCCTCACCAGGAGGAGAAGAAGAGTGTGTGCCACCAAACTTGCCACCCTTAATTTCTGCACTCTCTATATACTTCTTAATTAATTGCTCTCATTTTCTAATATATTATATATATATCCTCTGCATTTCTGGGTTTCATTTACTCCTAAAACATGTCTTTCAAGACTAAAGGAGGAGAGTTCAGTACCAGGAGTGTTGTTTCTATGAACTGGGCTCTCTTTCTTTGTCTAAGTAGCTTCTGTGCTGGAATGTTGTTCACCAACAGGTATTTTCTCTTTTGGGTTTCTCTAAATTTCCCATCTTTGGTTGCTTCTATGGTTTCTTTGCCTGAATTATGCATCTGGGTGAAGTGGGTTAACTCTGATTCTTGGCTCTTAACTGGTTTTTCTGTGAATTGGTGAAGTTGGGGCTCATTGCATTTTTAGAGTTTAGTCCTAATTGTTTGCTATCAGTGACTAGTAATGAATGTGGTTTCAGCATTGTATGTTTATTGCTTTATTGGCAGTCTGAAAGTACATTTAGGGCCTTTCTGTGATCATGGTATGTGTGTTGGCAATCTGAAAGTACATGTAGGCCTTTTGTGATCATAGTCACTTCTATTGTTTTGATGGATCATTAGTCTTCTATTTTGATCCCATTTTGCTTTTATATCATCTCTGGTTTTCTTGTTTGATTATTAATGTCAATCTAATGAAGAAGTTTTGGGGTCAGGATGTGGACAGCCCCTGAGCCTAAAGGCATGGCAAAGACATCTAGAATTCAAGACAAACCAATAAATGTAGTTTCTGAGGGTGGTTCTTATCCAAAACTTGTGAGTATATATAGTAATTATAAAGCTTAAATGTCTTGATTTGCACATGATAATTATTTCTCTATCACCCTGTCTCTGTCTCAAGGTCTCGAAACATGGATTCACAGACAGTCTGGAGGAAGTAGTTTTGAAGAGCAAGCATCAAATGCAGTAAGCAAAAGCTGATGCTTGTTTAACCAGAGGTTCATTTATATAAGGTGTCTTTTTCTCTCGAGTGTCCTAACTGCAAAGTTTATGCTGTTTATGAAATGCAGAACACTGGTTAAAGCAGAATCAAATGCCGAGATGAAATTTCCAGCTAAGCCAGCTGTATCTATAGTGAATGATTCTCCTGTATTCGGAAGATTGGAGAATGCTGAAACTGCAAAAAGAAAATACTTTATGGTCGTAGGAATCAATACTGCTTTTAGTAGCCGGAAACGAAGAGATTCAGTTCGTGCAACTTGGATGCCTCAAGGTCTTCTTACCATTTAATTGCCTTTTTCTAGTTTGCTTCCTTTAGTGTTTAATGCTATTCCGGTTACTTCTCTATCTGATCTATGATTGATGGTTCCCATTCGGCCTAAAAAGGCGAGAAACGAAAGAAGCTGGAGGAAGAGAAAGGCGTAGTGATACGATTTGTCATAGGTCACAGGTGGGTTTTGATATCCCTTCTCTCCACAACAATTCTGTTTGAACTTTGCAGCTACAAATATTGTTTACTTATTATTAGGGAAAATAAAACTAAACTAGGACTTGCAGAGAATGGGGTAGCTTTCATTACTATAATAATACAACCATATATAATAGCTCATGGGACGTTGGCCACCAAAATCTTTCTTCTCTCCTGAAAGTATGGAATCACTTAAAGTACATTGATGTTTAATTTAGCATTTTTGTTACCTCACAGATGAAACAAAAAACATTTTGGCTACCTTAAAATATAAAATTGGGATTGCCTCCAAAACTTGGAAACTGTCCTTTATGTTCTGTACTATCCTAACTTTGTTTTTTTATTTTATATTATTTGTCGATGGTTCAGTGACTTCTCTCTTGATCTATGCGTAGCGGACCTTGGAGTTGATGAAAATGCAAAGCATGCATACAATCTCTTTGGCACTCAATTAATCTATCTACTAACTTCCTCTATTTTGTCGTAGTGCAACATCTGGAGGAGTACTTGATAAATCTATCGATGCAGAGGAAACATTGTATGGAGACTTCTTGAGACTGGTGACGATTCTTTCTCATTCTTGCTCTTTTTCTTTGAACTGGTTAGCTTTATGTTTTCATACTGCAAACATAATGAAATTAAGCCTCCATGTCTTTGTATATGCATACCGTATGTGAACAGGATCATGTTGAGGGCTACCTGGAATTGTCTGCCAAGACAAAAACCTACTTTTCTACTGCAGTTGCTTTGTGGGATGCAGAGTTTTACATCAAAGTTGACGATGATATTCATGTAAATTTAGGTAAAAGACTTCCCGTTTAATTATACATTACTTATTCCCTCGTAGTCCTAAGTTAAAAGAGAAAAAAAAAAGTAGCAAAAACTGTTTTATAATCTATGTTAAATGGTAAAAGATTTCAAGGCATTTCTGAATATTGAGATAATTTAATGGCCTAACTAAGGAAGATATCATAGTGTGATCCTAACTCCTAAGTATTGTAATTCGTAAATGTTGAGTCATTATGCAAGAGTTCAGGCCTTTCTTATATGTCTGCTTATATGCATATATAAGAGTCATTGTGCAAGACTGCAAAGTTCCATTTTATCATTTGTAATGTTACACCTAACTAATATATGTTGCTCGAATCCATTTTCATCTTAACCCATTAACATCCAACCTTTATCTAGCAAAATGAAAGTATATATATAACCTAGGAAACACTTTTATCTTCATGTCATGAGATTTTGTTGTCATTGAATCGTTGAGCTAATCTGATATTGATATGACACAGCAACACTTGGAACTGCTTTAGCATCACATCGTATGAAACCACGGGTCTATCTTGGCTGCATGAAGTCTGGTCACGTCCTTGCTCAAAAGTAAGCAGGCTATTATTTGGGTGTGTGTGATCTATAAGCGGGATGAGTATTGAGCAAATAAAAATGTTTGGTTTTCAAGCCTTGTTTTCTTCAAATGAAATAGGTGGAGAAAGTACTACGAACCAGAGCATTGGAAGTTTGGTGAGGTGGGGAACAAGTATTTTCGTCATGCTACCGGACAATTATATGCTATTTCAAAAGATTTGGCTGTTTACGTTTCAACGAACCAGTAAGTCATCACTTATCTTTAATTCTCTATGCATTGGATTAAGCAAAGTTTCAAGTCTGTATCATTTAGCCGATAAATTGATTCTAGTGGAAAAAACTAAATTGCCGCTTAAGATGGGCTTATATCTGTTTTGTGATGATAGGCATGTGCTGCACAAGTATGCCAATGAAGATGTTTCACTGGGATCATGGCTTATCGGTTTAGATGTGGAGCATATCGATGATAGGAGAATGTGCTGTGGCACACCACCTGGTAAATGGATCATCATTATTTGAATAGATACTAGGATTAACATATGTTCCTGCTGTCGACAAAGTTTTGTTGTCATGTTTTTTCAGAGTGCGAGTGGAAAATTCATGCGGGAAATGTGTGCATTGCTTCATATGATTGGAGATGTAGCGGGATTTGTAGGGCTCCCGAGAGGATCATGGATGTTCACCAGCGATGTGGAGAGGGCAAGGATGATATATGGAAGGCAAGTTTCTGAGAGATGGTCAGCAGTTCTTTCGACTCCGTACAAAAACAAAAAAGACAGTGGGGATGTATGTAATAGCAGAGAGTAGAATAGTTAAAAAGAAGAGATCGAGGAGGTGTTTTTGGTCACAGACAAACCCCATTCTTTGAATGGTTTGAGGGCTTGTATCATTTTGGAAGTTCTCTGCCATGCCCACTATGCTTCATTATAAAAATCATTGAATCCCAGAGAACTGCAGAATCAGAAATGTCCCAAACTGAATTCATATATACCAACTGATTTGTTGATGCCACACTCCTTGTCCTTCATCTTGTGCACATGTATATCAGTATATGCATTGTGCAGCAGTCTGCGCAAGAATGAACCATGCATGGGTTTGGTTTTGGTTTTGGTTTTGATTTTGATTATGTTTTTGTGTGTTTGGCTTCTTAGGAAATTGCCATTCCATTTTCAGCACTTCATTTTTCATGAAAAGAAAAGGCAATTACTAATTACTCAGTGAATATGGTGAAAAGAAAGAGCATTAATAATGGGAACTATGAAACCAAATCTGGTTACCTACCACTAACCCCATACCTATCTTTGTCACAAAAAAGTGGTACAACTTTTACAACAATAGACTACTGTGATTAAATACATATACTGTATTATACATATACACACTCTCTCTGTACTGTACTACTTCTGTTTCTTCCCTAAATACATTCCCATCTAACTAAATTAACCAAATTGGAATCCAAATTGATGAAAGTGCAACTACATGGAAATTGAATGTAATTACATAACTGCCACCACATAAACATGCATGGCAATGGCATTGCAATATTGCAGTGAAACCAGTAATGAAGCTAAGAGCTCTCTAGCTCCCATCAAGAAACCAGCTGCACTGTACACAGAATAATAAGCTAGGCTTCACTACTGTTCTAAGCTTTGTTTCTTCTTTCCCAGGAACTTTTGGCCTGCTGTTATAAGCTTTTACGTACACAACCATAGCAAACCAGTTACATTGAAAATGGAGAGATAATAATAAAAAAAAAAAGCTACTAATTACCTGATCTGTGTGACTGTGTTGATGTTATCTGGAAAAACAAAACACAACACACATACGTGATATTGGCACGGCTCAATCAAATACCGGAGCTCTTGATGTTAAGAGCACAGCTTTCTGATTGAACCGCACCAACATCTCGTAGTCTATTACATTAGTCAATACATACAAAACCTTAACACCTCGTAGATTTTCATGTATCTGTATAGTGATCTCAGTGAACACAAAACAGTGTGTATATATCAGTAAAAACACGAAAAGATCCAAATCAAGAATAAATGTGCACATGGCTATGGTTTAGCTAGAAATGAACATGTATATATAGAAGCATAAAATGAAATGAAAGAAATGGAGGAGAGAGATGTGTATAAGTAAGATATAGGTTGATGAGCGACGGGACGAAAAAAGAAGCAAAGGCAAAAAAGATGGGATATGTTGGGCTCAGAGAGATGAAGATTAATATTGATGAAGAAGAGGTGTGTGTGTGTGTGTGAGAGAGAGAGAGAGGGAGAGAATCTTGTGTGTTTAATATGGAGAGAGAGAGCATTGAATTAGCCACCAACCCTACAACAAAAAAGAGGTTGGTCTATTTAATTTTCATTGCATGTATAGAAGAAAGAAACAAAACAATGAAAAAGCTACAAAGCACTTTCAGAGCCAGAGGCAGAGGCAATGCCATTAGAGAAAAGAGCCTTCAATTTTTTTCTGGTATTTATGATGGATTGGCTCACACCAAACCCAGCATTTCAATTTCAGTTTCAGTTTCAGTTTCAGTTTCAATTTCAATTTCAAAAAGGCACCTTGATTAGAAAGTAAACAATTTAAGCACTTTCTAGTCCTTGGTTAGTTGGTGAGGTGATGTTTTTAGGCATAGCTGATTTTGTACATAATCAACCTTGTTTTGGATTGGAGCTATATATATATATTTGGAGTTTCAATATCATCAACTATAGCAACACTTTCAACCGAAATTTGTGGCTTAATTAAAGCAAATACTAAATTGCACTACTACAACAGTATATTTGGAGCAGTTGTAGTAATGTTTTTGCCTTGTTGCTTCATGGACAAGTTTGCTACCTTTTGCATATGTAATCTGCATGAGCATTTCTCAATTAGGTGACACAAAGCTCACCAAATGTACTCTTGACCTTTGAGCTGAAATCATATTTTACCCCTTGCTCCCAAAAGCTTGATCAAGAAGATATGTCATGCCTACGAGAATTTGGCATGTCATGAATGAAAACTCATGCCCGCCCTAATAAATTTGTGGGCGCAGAGCATCTGCCCGGACCCAATTCGAACGTGTCTTGACTGAGTCTCTGCGACTGAGACTCTCACACTCTCTCTCTCTCCATCTATAAATGAAAGGACAACATGTGATGAAGGTTTTCTTTTTTTGTTAGAGTTAGTTACAACTTACAACCAGAAGCAATATTGTGAGAAGCTAGTGGGTGTGTACAGGGAGGGTTTGAGCTGTGATATGCATGACCCCCTTTAACTCAATAGATCCCACCACAGATTTTGCAGTTGCTCACTCCACTTAATGCTATTATCATCATGCTTCTTGCTTGGTTTCCTTTCCAGTGTAACTAATTCATATATCCATATATATTATATGTGATTGGTATTATATTTGTGGATTTGTTTGTGGGTTATGATCTTTCTTGGTTAACTTACAATCAAAATGCCAACTATCCATGGGTCCCAAAACAATGTTGAAAAGGATTACATTTGATGATATCTCAAAAGAAATAAAAGAAAATGGAGAGGTAGGGCAGAGAGGTGAAATAAATTGGGAGAGCAGGTAAAGACAATGCTTTAAATATAGATATCTGGTTGGTAGGATGGATGGGTGAACTGAGGGGACCATTATCACCCAAATTATTGTACTACTCTCCAATTCTTTTTCCCAGCATTAATTTAATTTGATATATTACCTAACCTTATAAACATCACATTCCAATGATCCAATCACTATATTACCACAAAAACAAGTGCAAATTCATACAGTAATAACACATAATTTGTATAGTATATATCTATTGATGATGGGCATGGCCATGACATGATTGACATATATATATATATATATACTGTTCTGGCACAGATGACAGATGAGTGATCACACACCCTTCTCACGTGAAAACTCTGCCAAGGCATATTAAATACTACTATCATCTTTCTTTTTTATTATATATGATATATCTCTGTCAATAACTTTTGAAACTAAAATATATTTGCAACACATTCCTTCCATTTCTTTTCCTTTTAGTATAGTTAGGGTGAAGTGCAGTGGCAACTGTATCATTAATTATATATATGGAACTAGGGAAGGGTTTTATTGGGTGTTTGAGCTCATGTTGAAGGGGTTTTTCTTATTCTTAATGAATCTCTATTTTAACATTGGTTAATTAATATTAGTTGTTACGCTTGCTGATAAAAGAAGAAAGAAAAAGAATGGGTTCAATTAGTCTATCCTATGCATAATATATCACACACCAACCCGAGAAAAAGTGTTCCTACTAAGTACTAACGGATGATAACAACCCATTAGATGTGCCGCTCTCATGGACGAAATCTTCCACATAAAAGTCTATGTGAATGGCTCCATCGTATCGCGAGCATCATCACCTCAAGTGAGGAAGACCAAGACTTGCTTTGCCCGTTGAACTTAATTAGAGGGGTTCACAAAAAAATAAAAGAGACTAATCTTGAGAATAAGGATAAGGCCTAGGCATGAGTCTTCCCCGAGATGGGAGATCTCACCCCCACTCCGCCCGTTGACCTCGGAGTGCTCCAGGTAGACGAGGGAAGCAAACTCAAAAGAAGAGAACCAAACTCCTTTGTGGGCCCCGCCACATTTCTTAACCAATTAGGCACTGCTACGTTGCCAATGAGTTGAAGACCTATAATAGAGGCCTCAACCAAAAGTAAAAGGAGTCACCTTTCACTCTTTTGAGAAAATACACTCCAAAGAGCACTAAAAACGACTTTAACATTCCTCGTATGTTTTTCGAAATCTTCTAACGTACTTCAAAAATCTTCAAATATTTTTCAAAGGTCTTCAAATCTTCATAATTTGCTTAAATACATTTGTGTGGAGATATTGATTCTCACGTAGAGGTGGCCTCTTCGGACATACATACATCCATGATTTCCACTTAACAGAACGGTGATATATGTAGGTGAAAAACCTTGACCATCGATTGGAAACTTTGAACACAATCTTCGATCAAAATCTTCGACCTTGACACTGGACCAAGAACTCCAACCGGTGTCTAATGTCAACTACCTTAACTTTTAAAAAAAAAGTTAGTCAAACGTTTGAAAGACGGTTATGGTTTGAATTAGTTAAATAATCTCTAAATGTTAAAACAAGCTATTAGAAACTTGGTAATTAAGAAAGTATTTAGAGGTAGTTTTGGCATCAAGAAAATAAGAAATCTACGTATACGTGTGTTATTATCTTGAACAATTTTAGAACAATTTCCTATTAGCTAGGAAGAGGGTGAATTTTGTTAGGAACAAGATGGGATGGGATGGGATTCTTGAAACGACATCGTTGACTGTTGAAGTGGAATGGAAAGCTGCACACGCATTGGTGTACAGTTTTCTTGGAGGGGAGGTAAAGGCAACTCGACTCCATCTCTCTCAATTCTGAATTCTGAATTCTGAATTCTTAATTGAAGACAAGTCTGAGAGAAGAGGTTTCGTTCCGTGTTGGAATCGGATAGAAAACCCTAACAAGTTTCTCTCTTTTTTCATCTTCATTCGATTTACAAAACCCCTTTTATATATCACAAATAGCTCTACTGATTTCATTTGGACCATCTTAGCTCTATTTTAGATCAATCATCCAAACCCTTGTCTTTGTTTGCTCAAACTCCCTGATCGGTAGGTTTCTATTGTTACTCGCAATTTGTTTTTTTGTTTATTGTTCTGGATTTTTTTCTTTCGATTATTTGGTGGGAGACGAATCTTAGGGTGTATAAGATTTGGTGTTTGAAATTCGCAGTCGTAACCCGAGTGTTGCCATGGCTAAAAGCTCCTTCAAGCTCGAGCACCCTATGGGTACGGTGATTCTCTTGTCTTATTGTTTATTTGTTTTGTGGAATTGGATTTGTTATGTCATGAACATGTGCCTGTAGTGCTTGATGCTGTTGTTGAATTGGTTGGTTTTGTCTACTTCGTTGTGATTTTAAAGAATTAGGGTTTTCTTGTGTAACTTGAATTGGGGGTGATTATCTATCTGTACTTATAAAACATAAGATTAATTTTTTTGTTGAATTGGTAAGTTTTGGGATGCTGGATGTAAAAAAAAAAAAAAAAAAAAAACTGTATTTGAATGAAGTGATTAGAGTTATGCGTGTCTCCTTTTGACACAAGTCCTGCAACCAAGATGGTATTTTTATCCATGCTTCATCAGTGAATCGAGCTGTGTCTGTAAGCTTATACTAGAACCTTACATTCATAAACTATCTAACTGGTCAATCTAAATCCTGTTATGAATTCTGTGGTTTGAAGTTTTGAGCAGCGGCTAATTAACTTTTATATCATTCTTAGTGTTATTCAGATGCCAGTTTTGATACCTAAAAATTAATCTAAAGTATGTGCGGATAATTAGATTATATTATGACAATGGAACATTTATATCATTCTGAATGTTAGCGTTGGTCAGAGTGTCTGGCACTATGTCAGTTTCATACCTCAAAATTTATCTGCTCCAATGATTAATGTACCACCATCCTTTTTTGTTGTGTTGAAATCTGTATTAATAAAATTAGAGATCAGCAAGATTAGCCTTCCAATCACATTGGTTCATTTTAGTCTGGATGCCTGCTATCAGAAACTGCTAATTGTTTAGGTTTTTATACAGATGAATATAAGATATTTTTTTTTCTTTTTGGAAGTGATGAATAGAGATATCCCTTTTCAACTTATTTATAGATATATCAAATAGATTTAGCATATCTATGTTCTTCTGATCTCATGGTTTTGCGTATCAGAAAGAAGGCAGGCAGAAGTTACTCGTATCAGAGAGAAATACCCAGATAGAATACCTGTAAGAATTTCATCAATTTATTTTCCAGATATTATGACGCATGTGTTCAATATTCTTGTTTTCTTATTTGAGCGTGCTATACAGGTGATTGTGGAGAAGGCTGAGAGAAGTGATATACCTGACATTGATAAGAAGAAGTCAGTAGCTTTTTCCCTACTCTCTTAGCACATAAATTAATAATTTGCAAAAGCTTCTTGCCTTCTTGGTGTCCATTATACTGCCTTGAATTTATTTACAAGTCTCACTTGTGTTCACTTGTGTTGAACAGTACACATTGGGGTGGTCATGAATGGTGATCTAGTGTGGTTAAATTTGCTTTGTTTGATGTTATGTCATAGATTAAGTAGCATTGATGAGGTCTCAAAGGCTTTTACAGTGTCTGTGTAATGTTAGGGATGAGGGTCTTGGATGGTTGGCATAGCTAACGTTGCAGGCTTATCAGTTCCAATAATAATATAGGCCAAGTTTGATATTCTGTGTTCTGGATTTTTAGAGAACAGAAAACTGAAATAATGTTGCTTGCGGATAAAATTATTTGGGTTATCGAAACAAGCCAGTACTTTATTTTGAATTAGTATGAAGTTGTAGAATCTTTTATTGGTATAAAGTTGCATTGGAGCCGTATGCTGTTTAGTTTTGAAGAATTCGATTTGATCAACTTCAACATGTTTGAGGGTAAGCAGTGAGGAATGAGCATCTTTACCTCCAATTAAACCAACAAAACCTAGAATGTATAACCATCAGAAACTATTGTCTTGTTAGTTATGACTACTAGGCTATGTCATCATGGTGTGGAGAAGATGATTTTGTAGTCTGCGTTTTTCCTCTCAAATTTAAGTTTTCTAAAGGTTATGATGAGTTGGGTATTCGAATGGTTGCTAGGCTTTGATTTGGAAGATATATATTATATTGATCTCTAATTCTTTCTATTATGTTGTATTTGTTGAACTGTGCGTGACTAGCCATTCTTTTACTACGCAGAAAGAAAGTTGTCATCTATAAAGGGCCTCTCCAACCCAGCTTTTTATTGACGGACATCCTATCCTGTTAGACACTCACAGTCTACATTTGTTTGACATGAATGCAGGTACCTTGTTCCAGCTGATTTGACCGTGGGACAGTTTGTTTATGTTGTGCGGAAAAGAATTAAGCTCAGTGCTGAGAAGGCTATATTTATTTTCATTAATAACACTCTACCTCCCACTGGTGAGCCAATATCAATCAATTATCTTCAAGTAATGGACTTCTCTTCAAGGTCGATTTTATGATTTGTCCTTTTATTTATTTTTGTTTGTTTTGCTTACAGCTGCTATGATGTCTGCAATATACGAGGAGAACAAAGATGAAGATGGTTTTCTGTACATGACCTACAGTGGAGAAAGCACATTCGGTTCCTTGTGAGCATCCCCATTTGTGTAAATATGCACTTGAAAATTGTACATAAATTCTCCGAGCTAAGGCTCGGTGCACTGGCACGCTTATCTGTTATAAATAGTTTCCCTTGGCATCAATTTAGATTCAATACTACATTCTATTTCAATGTAGGTTATGTGGTATTTCCCATTATATGGGGTTGAATATTGATTGTGATGATAAGAAATAGAAAACTAGTGAAAATGATTTGATCCAAGTAAACCTTTGTTGGAATCTTGAGGAATTGATGGTCTATGATCTGAAATATGGAATACAATCAAAGTTAGATTCTGTTTTGTTTCACTTGCACTTGCACCAATACTGCTATTATTATTATACAGGTTACAGAAAAGATGAAGAAGCTCTATAATATACAGATATTTACTACAAAGGCCATGGCAAGAAGGTCACAAAACAAAACATTGTGAAATACAAAGAGCAAGTAAACTAGAACTAGAGATATGATATTGATTAAAGAAAATCAACCTGCAGTGTGAAGAAAAAGACTATTTGTTGCTGCACTTGGTCTTTAACCCATTTGACTCCTGCAGAAGTTCCATTCTTGATTTTGAGTGCTCCAACAGCTGCAGCTGCTTTAACTTTGGCAAATCCAGCACCTCCCTTCCTGTTCTTGCTGTTGTTGGTGTCCTTTTTGGGCATGTTTTTATCTTCTTCCATTGCGCCAATCCCTCCGGCACCCCATTGATCTGCCCAGCTCGGCGCCTCCTCGCTTGCCATATATATCTCTAGGACTGTGATCACCAGACCTATAATATATATTCAAATGAATCAACAATTAGTTGCAGACAAATCTTGGACTTGCATATATGATTGAGCAATTAAGGTAGAAACTTGTGATGGAAGACACAGACAGAGAAGTGAGAAATAATTTTGAAAGGAGAGAGTGGAAATGGAGAATCAAAGGGTCCCATGTGATGTATAATTATGATTATAATGCAGCCAATTCACTCCGATTGGCCTACTTTGTGGTTGGTTCTAACACTACGCATCTCAGCAGAGTTTTTTTTTATACATATACAATTTTTTTGAAATATATTTCAATATGTTTTAGAAACTCAAATATTTCACAATCTATACAAATTCTACAGTAAAAAAATCACTTTTTCAAACAGCTGGTTTTATAAAACTGGGTATCACGCATCATTTTTTATTTTTTTACTAAAGTTATTATCTTGTTTTTTTTTAAATACCTATTTGTGTAAAACAAACAAACAAGTAAACAATAAAATAATATTTGTAAATATTTTTTAAAAAAATTGTGAATATTTTAGTTCACTGTTTTAGTGAATTTTTTTTTATTATTCATTTTTAATCTTATACACTCTTTTATTGGCTTATACTTGTATTTTCTTTCTTGTGAAATGTAACATTAAAATTAAAAATGCTTAAAAAAAATAAAAAAAAATGCTTAAAAAATTATTGAAATTGAAGATAAATTTACTAAATTATAAATAGAGACTAAAAATCATCCAAATATTTGAATTTTACTCTTGATTATCATAATTTTAGTTAGGTATAACGAAATTAATTTGACTTTTAAATCAATTTGATTTTTTTTAAATTGTTAAAACCAATTGAAACGAAATAGAGTTCATTAAAAATGTTTGGTTTGTAACCATACATATACGCTATAGTTTGACCAATTTACATGAAAGAAAATTTGGTCACGCAAATTTCACTGTTAGTTTGACACAACGGACACGTTGGTTGGGGTGACGTTGCGCCACGTG
>JAYMTA010002269.1:0-16974 GCA_036897625.1 Pelargonium cotyledonis | reverse complement strand
TGAGAAAGTAGAGGTTATATTGAAAACACATTAAATTATCTTGTAATTCTTAATTTTTACAAAAAATAGAAACAAAATACTCATTTTGGGACGAATGGAGTAGTATTTTAAAATGAATTGAATGTAAAATAAATGATTGATATGATTCGAGTCCTTCATCTAATATTTAGATAATTACAAATACAAATTGTGTATAAGAATAAAAAAAAGTCGGTTAAATGTGCATAATAGCGCATGGAATTGTTATTATGTCGAATGATACATGTACTCTTAAGTTATACTAAAGCGAAATTAAATGAATCGTTAACTAACTAGCTAGTAACTTGGCATATTTGGACTAACTTGGTAACTAAATAAAAAATGAAAATGACACTAAAGATTTTGACCTAACAGGCGAAAAATGTAATTTCACACTCAATAAAAACCTTCTCCCCATATTTTCTAATTGTTGAATAATTCATGAAGTTGCCACAAAACCAAAAGTATGCACGTTCAAATTCACTCCAAAATCCATATTCAAAATCAGGTATCATAATATTCATTCGAAGTTACAGACAAACAAAATTAATCATCATTTTGATCCCTTAAAAAGAAATAATAATCAACCTAAACGCCTGCTCCATACATAGTATGATCCAAATTTTTTAGTTTGATGCAATGAAGGTGGTCTCGGCCCTCAAATCAAGTAAAGAAGACGGAAGTTGGTTCAATCTCCATATTAATTTGTTTCGCACACATTCTTGTGAATAGATTCTCTCTTTTTTATGTACGTTTGCGAATGACGTTGCTCATACTTTATTTATCATTCATATATGAGTCAGTCTTGTATTTTGGGGATAGAAATGTCCTCCCCAAGTTATACTTGGATGTTATTTGTTTTGATTGAGTTTGGTTACTGTGAGAACAAGTTCTAGTACCCAAATCGGTTATGTTTCAAAAACTGGTCTTAAATAAACAAATCACATAAAAACAAGTGCATATTAGGATATGTGCCTCTCTATTTCTCTCTCCCGTTTTGAGAGTTGTCTAAATTTTTTGTTTGGCTACGACTATTTTTAATTTTCAAAACGGAGGCAGTCTTTTGAATTTGCAGATAGTAAATTGCGGTCTTACTCGTTTTGTTTAGATAACAAGTCTTGTTTTGATAGCAAATTAAGGAGTTGTTGAGGTTTACAGAGCGATGTTGATTCACAGTATACTTTTTATTGACGTTTGGCAGGACAACATGAGGCGATTGTAGAGAGTAAGAAAGTGACTTGAAATGTGATGGTTTGACAAAAAATGATTGGAGCAACCTTCGGACATACCTGATTGGAGCAACCTTCGGACATACCTGATGTTTGCTTGGGGAAAAGCCATCCACGTAGTCGTCTTGAACTCCAAGTGCAATTTTTATCAGCTGTTTGTTATTCTTCAGGCTAGAGAGGAGGATTCAAGTGCCTTCAATTTGATAATTTAAGCTAATGGAAATGATTCTAGTGCCTTTGGTTTTGATTATTCGATATATTTTAGGAATTGTGGTTCAATTTGGTATCAATTTTTTTATTTTTTGAGTTGGTATGTAAACCAAGTAGCCCACTAATTAGTTAGGTTTTCAATTTTTTGTTGGCCTTGTCTAGGTAAATTGATTTTCAAGTCCCCAATTTTATATCGTTTTTGTTATTGTTCGATTTGAATTAATAAAATATTAGCTTTTGCATTAGAAAAACAAATCACATAAATTACAAAAAAAAACCTTGATGTGATACCAACTACCATATGTAGTCAATGCATATATATGCACACACACATGAAATAACCAAAACAATGAACCAAAAATTTTATATGCCATAAACCAAACACTTGCAGGTCAAGCATAAGGTAAATTTCTCAACAGCAAAATTTTACAACCACCACAATTAGTTGAAGTTATAGGAGTGAAGAAAAAAAAAACTCATATTTACAGAATAAAAACCAATAATGATTTGTGTGAAGGAAACAAAAACATGGAAAAACACACCTTCAAGAAAAAACCTTTGTTAGTGCCTCCAAAAGATGGAGTTTCGCTTTGTAATGCAGAAAACACAAAAAGGATTTGAAGTCTGTTCTCGCCGCGATCAGGATAATGATCCACTGAGTTGACAAACTTGAAACTGTTATTATCCAAGGATGCCGGTTAGAAAAAGAAAAGGCGGCATCACTGTCACCCTCAGAGACGCCACATTAAAACAAGGCTGAGAGGATATTTGAATTGAATCTGTACAAAAGTAACATAATCTCCAAAAGGAAGTCGGAGAAACTTGATGTGAATGCAGTGCCTGTTGATGACTGCATAAACAACGGAAAGGAGATGCATTAGTGGAGAACACGGGAATATGAAAGCAGAAATGAACTTCCGTGACAGATTTTAGTGCCTGATGAAAAGACCGACTTTTAGTTATTTATATCATTTTGTTGAAAGAAGGATTCAGGAAGATGAATTTGAACCAGTAAAAGAGCAAAAACCTATGAATGTAGTTTGAGAAAAGGAACCTCCGTGAATATTCACAAATGCACAACTAAGGATGGGAAGGAAGTTTATAGAATAAACATGAACGGCTCAAATTTAATTACCTTATGTTTAATCCCTTGATACACAACGTCTGGTGGCAGACTGTAGGGAGCCTAACTCAAAAAAATAATCTCAACATCTCTTATCAGGATAGCATTACACCCCCGGCTTGACCAAACCTCATGTATTTCACAACAGGAGTCGGCATTGACAATCCATTTCATTTATGCACAAGTTTAAGGAGATATGGGAAACAGACCTCGTGACAGCTCATCATTTCGGGTGATCTTCAAGCAAATATCCACAGGCATTGTTGGCTAAATTTGGAGCATGTATAGTTTGCCAGTATGGTCACAAATAATCTTAGCTCCCACTAGCTCTGTATTTAAGAAACACAAACTTCCACAGAGCTGGTTCATCAGATAAAACCACTACCGAGATCATTTGACAACTGAAGTATGCCACGCATTTGAAGATAGGGGTTCTCCAACAGCTTTTCATTGTTGCTCTGCAAAGCAACAAAAGAAAGCCAACACTCAGAAATTTTCCTTGCACAGGAGTGTATCCAATGGTCGCTTTCTACAGATTTTTCCAGTTAAAATTAGTCATTGCATAATATACAGAACCATACAGCTAAAGTGGGAAAACAACAAATATACCAAACTTGAATGAAATCTCTCACTAATATGTATCCAGCAAAAAAGATCTCACACTAAAGCTATCATGGCATTTCAGAGTTAAAGTTTGATCTGCAGTTTGTTGAAAACAGCACATGGTTCACAAGGATTGTGACTTTATATGGGAACATTCATTAAAACTATATGATTTGTTCCATTACTTCAAGAAAAAAAGAATCGTATATGCCCTCGAAAAGACTATGTAATTGATTCCTAAGTGCCAAAACTAGAATCTCCTCATTGATATTGCCTAAGTGGGTAGTAAAGTGTCCCACATGGGATAAATATAACGTGAATGAGCTAAATATAATGGTGTAAGCCAAACACTACAAACAAGGTTAACCTTTTAGTATGAGACGCCCAAACCATTATGTGTAGTCCATTATCAGATTTAACAGACATTGATGCAGAACTTATATGCATATACCAACAAGAAAAAATATAAACAAGAATTGTGGAATAAGTTTGGTACCTGCTGAGCTCTAAAAATAAGCTTCTGAAGCATGCTTTGGTACTTTTCGGGTTTTTCTGTCATCATTCTCTGCACAATCATAAGATAAGCGAATTAGCAAAATTGATGAGCAATTGCACAGACAAGGCATTGTCAATATCAGACACAGGAAAAGATACAAAGATTCCCACCTTTAATAGAAAAGCCGAAGAGTAATATGCAACCCTAGAATCAGTGTCATCTAAAAGTTCCCTGCCATATATTTAAAAAAAGGGGGGTTTAGTTTGTCACATCCAAAACCATAGCACATAGTCACATAGCGAGCGGATAAGCACAGACTAACCGAAAAAAATCTTCTCCTCCAACTTCTTGAAAGGCAGCAGGATCTGCAGAGCATTTTCCAATTAGAAGCAACAATAAGGTAGCTCGAATATCAGATGTTGCGCCAGGGAGATTTCCTCTTCCTTTGCTTCCAACAGCAACACCTAAGGCAATGTTGTCTGTTGCTGCACTGGCAAGTTGAATCAATGGCCAGTAAAATAAAGCTGCAGGAACGCGTGCAAGTAGTTGTCTGGGAACAATGGCCTGTCCTCGGAGGAGCAGTGCTGCCATTGATGCCGTCTCAGATAGTAAGTGACTACTACTTGGACAACCACATTGGCTATCACTTTCTTCCATAAGTTCATCCAAGTGTAATTTATCGTGTTGAGGGACACCTGTATCAGATATAATCATCTTAATTCCATCTGTCCGAGTTAAGGCTTTACCAGGCTGCATTGTCGTCGCAGTTGCAGGGAGAACTTTCAGACATAGTTGAGAGAATAATATGTCACACATCTGTCAAGGAACAGGATAAATATGTCAGATAATTTTGAGTATAAATCCTATGCCATGCTCACAAACAAATAATGTACGAGTTTCAAGAAAAATTATAAAAAGAGACATACCAATGTGATGTTAAATCGAGAAATACACTAGGAATTTCACTAAGAAATACTGTATTAAAAACGAAACAATGTACCTTCAAGATATTGCTGCGGTCTGTTTCATTGATCTGAGCCACCAAGGACAAACCACTACTCATAACATCTATCACTGCATTTGCTTTCTCAAGACGACTATCTTCATGTTCCTGTCTAGAATCACTATCACTTGACCGATGCATGTCATTCTCATCTAACAAAAACTTGCATTGCGTGAGAAGCCTCTCTAAAACAACAAGGAAGCCAATACGGATGAAGGTGTTTTTTGACTTGAGAAGCCCATACATAAGCCAAACTGGCAAAGGAACATCTGACGAAATTGAATGTTCATGAGCACCAGCATATGCAATTTTTTGCTGCAAGTTTTTCATATTTGACCATATACTTGAATCCTTTTCTTCACTAATTTCTGCAATAAGCAAATCGCTTAACCACTTATACCCATTCCGACGATAAGCAAATCTTCCTGAATGAAGAAGGGAATGTAATGTGACCCAAGAGAGCTTGGCCTTCATACCAACACCCTGAACTGCATCTTCAATGCTCTCAAAAAACTTGTATGATTTGGTTATCTGTTGCATAGAGGAGAACTCTTTGTCTACGTGAGTAAATGACCATATTAGGGTATCAAACTTCTCTGTTATATTCTCCAAAAGCTGCAAAGTTAATTTGGCAACAGAAATCAGCAGAGTTGACAATATGTTGAAACAAATTTAAATTTCTACCAAAGCTGTCTGCATACAGAATCCACAAAAAGGATGATTTGATAAAAACAGTAAAAATACAACATAATTGTATTCTCTTAAAGGTGAGAATGAAATTCAGAGATAGGTTGGAATAGACAAGAAAGATCTGAGCCAATCAGTTAAGTCATATACATGACATTATTTAAAACAAATAATAAAAATGACAGGAACTCACAAGTTGCAACCAGGATGGATTCGATATCATGTAGAGCAATTACTGACACACCACATCTACTCATTATGTTGAAAGTGAAAGCTTAGCTCATATGCATCTATCATTTTAATAATATGAAAATTAAGTTTAAATCACATTAATAAATATTTATCATATAATTAATGCTAACTAAATATCATCTGGACAAAAGATATTTGAGTCTCAATACAATCATCAATTACATGGATCCACAAATTAGGATTACAAAGGGCCAATTTTGCTAAATGCCAGGTAGAGCAAATGGCCATCATTAGTAAATGTATACATGCATGTGCCCATGTATTCCTCCATCCATTATTATGTTAGAAAACAACGTTAATATTTCCAAGAGCAAGTTCAGAAACATACTAAGTATTATTTGATCAACGGTTAGAATAAACATGTGTTGAAAAACAGAGGAGGGAGAATATTTCTTGATTTATTCAGACTTACAATCCCAATTTACAGAGAATTAAACAAGCTCTACAAAGGAAACCCTCACATCATAATCTCTAATTTATGTCCATCTTTCCCTAATTTACATCAATCTAATTTCAAGTCTAACAAATGTTGATTCTAAGATGGGCATAGAAGATTGATTTATTCAGCATACCAACATTCCAGAACAACGATATAATATACTAGATATATGAGCAAAAATAGCATTCCAGAAAATATCCCGCAGTTGGATAAACAAAGTATATAGTTCATGGCTCACCTAGATAGTTACTCTTGTTGGGACCTCTAGGTTGCAATTCTGAGGCTTTAAACAGAACTAGTTTTATAACAGATAGCCAATGCATATATGTATTGGTACTAGTTACTGATATAGCATATTCAAATATAAGTCACACTTCGAGTTCTAAAAAGTTTTTACTTATTTATTTTGGGAATTCTAAAAAGTTAATCTGAGTAAAGCTTCCAACTTAGAGTTTAAAAGACAGAAATGTATACATGAAAAACAACACAGAACAAAAGTCATCACAAGATTTTAGAGGTGTTACCATATTTAATCGCTCACTGTTGGGAAATCTATTCAATGCAGCAGAAATGGATCTTCCCAAAATCTCCCCAATCCCTTCCACCCCAAGCTTAATAGAAATGTGATAAGCTTCGGGGGCATCTGCTAGTGCCAGCAAGGTAGCAAGAGGCTGAATCTCTTCATCACTGTACTCAGAGACTCCAGTAGCAATGCATGCTTCATTTATTTGATGCATAACATAGTCAAATAGCACCACAAAAAGATTCCTTTTTTCTTCTCTTGACTGCGCAAGTAAATACTGCATTCAAAACAGAACATGCCCATTGATATCAGCAATTCGGACCACTTACAGTAGTCAAGATTATCTAGCTTAGGATCATTACACCTCTGGAAAAAAAAAGAAAAACAATACCATGAAAAGTAACTTATAGCTTGTGTATTTTCCATTACCTAAGAGAGGATTATTGAAGTATCCCACATTGAAAGAATGTGGAGTTAATGACCAATTTACAATTGATATACTGGTTGAACCCTTTACAGCTTTTGGGTTGGAGTTAACTTAATACATGTCGTAGTTCGTTTAGTCAAAGGCCTGTGTGGCCCGTTTATGTTGCCTCCCATTAATTCTTGTTCCAAGTACAAGGCCCGTTGTACTGTCCGACTTGATAAACTAGAAACCCAGAAGAATGTGTTTGATACCACCTAATATACTATTTGAACCTTGTTGAAATAAAAGTATATAACAGACTGAAAGAATGTAAAGTTTGAGACCCCTTGACATACTAGTTGAGTTATCCACCTAAGTTAAAGATGGCAGTCTGGTCTTGAGTCTATGTGGCCCATTTGTGTGGTCTTTCTATTGAATCTTGGTCCATGTGCAGGATCTGTTTTGTTGCCTAGCATGCACGTGAGGCGTGTTGAAGTATCCCACACTAAGAGAATGTGAAGTTTGAGTTTATAAATCGGTCATTCATATAAGAGCTAAAGCTTTTGGGGTTGGAGTAATTTTCAACAACCCCTCCATCTATAAGCTTAAGCTTTTGGGTTAGAACAAAGTTAAGCAAGGATGAGGAGAACAGTGCCCTAAAATTAGTGTGATATACTATGATTAGAAGCGCAGGAAAAGTAAAAGGTACTCAAAATACAGAAAATAGATATTAGTCCAAGCATTTAACATGACCCCGAAGGAAAAATATAATTCTGGTACTATCTCTCGCTAGAACCAATTTCAGCCCCAAAAAAATCAGGATCATCTTCATAAATGCTCCAAATTAATATTGACTTGTTTGCATACCTCAAAGATAATAAAATCAATTCCTCCATTAAGCAGATCAGTCTGATCAACAAGAAACTTTGAGGCACCAGGAATAGCTTCATCGGGTTCGTCCGAAACTTGATAAAACATGTTTGTTAATATGCAAGAAAGCTTGCAATGAAGGACTTCTGCCCAAGAATTTTGCCGGCCTATTGATATGAATGACATAATAACCTGCAGAAAGGGACGAAAAAGATACATGTAGACATAAATATAAATCATGATAATCAAGAATAGCATTAAAAAATCATTGACCATTTAAAGATCAGAAGCACCACAATTTAATGATAAAATGACAGTATGGAAACAAGTTGGTTAAGATGAGATTTCAGATTATGATCTACAAAGGTGACTCTTTAGATAAAATTATACAGAAGAAGATGGTTAGATGGGTCATGGCAGTATAGGAGGTGAAAAAACACAACAACTTTTAACTGGCTATAGCATGATAGCTACAAACGCATGAATTTTATTTCCCAGATAAGCCATATAGAAGTTAGGCAAAGTGGAAAAAACTGACTCACCCGTATGTCAAGACCTTTTAAATGATGCCTTAAGATTTTTCCTCTATCACAGACAAAATAAAGTAAACAGCTTAGAGCAGAAGCCCAAACAGTTTCTTCCTCCTCTTCTACCTGTATTAAAGGCACAGCACAGAAAAAAATCAAAGAGCAGAATATAAAAGCAAATCTTGTTCAGTAATGGTTCCACAACCCAACTCCGAATAGAGTTCTATGAAAGCAAAATTTAGGTAGTCATGGTATAAATTTGTTCTAATCAAATTATCAAGTCTTCCTGTTACCAATTCTGCAGACAATCAATTAGCTAACCATAGTAAAAATTGGTAGCTCTGGTTCAGGAAAAGATCATGAAAATCCAATAATAAAGTAATTACAATTTTAGGAAACTACATCTAAATATTTTTTATACAAAAGAAAACAAAACAAAAAATTAAAAGTGCAAGTAAACAAGACACGTTGCCAAAGCAATGAAGCACTCTCAAAGAAACTTGCAAATAACTTAAAATTGGCTAGAGCATACTGCGCAGGTTATTACTATCATCATGAGAACAATTTTGACAGAGCACAGTATAAGATAAAAGGTGTAGACTTCTACAGAGTAAGAAAGCAAATACTCTATTGATTAACAAATAAAACAAGGCAACTCTCAGAAAAACTAAAGCCGGCAAAAGTAGAATAAGAGAATGCTGCAAAAAAAAAGGTCATGAAACTCATTAATCGAACATTGCATAACAAAGGAGAAGGAAAGAAAATTTACCTGAACAAGATGAAGAAGAACCTCATATAAAATATTCAAAATCCAAGACTCAAAATTATTGATAGCTGAAGAAACATCCATCTTCTTAAGAGAATCTGTCTTAATCTTCCTTTGAGACGTAAGTTGAGCTTCACTGTCAAAAAATGTTTCTTGAGAATATTCTTCCTCAATTACTGAAGAATCATCACTGCTCAGTGGCTCTAATAAATGAGCATGAACCCCAAGGTTTAGAATTAAATCAAATGCGCGAGTTCTACAAGCTGTTCTAGGAGAACTTAGCATTTCCTGAAAGATAGTCCCAAAAAACATAAGAAACTTCAATTACATGGTCAGTAGAAGAAACCAATGTGTGACTGAAGCAGCACCTTTAGCATAGATAGGGTAAGAGGAGCAGCAGTGCCAGAATCTTGAACATACCTACAAAACAAAATTTATCAAATGAAACTTCGGCTTCAACCATTTAAGAGCCATGTGAACAGAAAGAAATCAACATGAGCAAACATGGCAAGTTACAAAGGTAGATAAATCAAAAGCCCAAGTTCTTTCAAACTCCAAAGATAGGAACTCTTTGTGATTTCTCTTCTTTTTTCCCTCTCTTTTTTCATGGATTAGTTCCTGTCTTATTTAAAACTATTTATAAACGAAAAGGTTCATAGCAAACAATGTAGGCTAAAGATGTGTAGTGTGTGTGTGTATCGGAACAGAGAAAGAATGGTTCCATTACTTGTCAAATTACCCTACTCTTAAGAATATTAGGAAGTTCTTTAAAAAAAGATATACTAATAATTCATTCATAAAAAAATATATATCTCCACAGTTAAAACAACTTTAATTCATCCAATGTACAAGAGTTGGTAGATCAAATATTTAACCGGACATTATTTGAGAAAAAAATATAAGAGTTTATTTTCCAATAGATACATAATAACTGATGAGCTATGTAGAAAACTCTTGGAATTCCAAAATCATGACAATAGCCAGTAATTATTTTTGCAGAAGTAAAATGCTATGCAATCTCTGCAAATGGTTATGGTTAACCAAATTCAGTACAATGCAAGGGATCCTATGCGTGATTACATACATACACACTTACTTATATGCATACTTACATACAAACAAACAGAATTATCGAAGGAAATAAAATGAAACGTACATGTCAATAACAAGTTTAATAAGGACGCTCACAGCCACATCCATTGGTGGCTTGCCACCAGTGTTACTTAATCTGGATGATACTGTCATGACATTAGCAACTGGTATGGATGTCTCTGAGCAAACTGCAGCAATAACTTCGTGTACCTCAACTGGACTCAATCGCAATGGCTGTTGCTCACTGATTCATGTTAAAACATGAAGTGAGAGAGAAAGAGAGATCAAGAACTAAGCAAACAATTTATTTAAAATTCACATTCATGAGCAACAAAAGGTACTTTAATGGGAGAGGTTGTGAAACATATTGTATCATATAATGAGGATAATTTCTTCTCAAGATGAATATCCCAAGATCCATGATCCCAACAATTGGTGCTGCTTATAAATACTATAAGATTCATAATCCATTAATGTAGTGCGGTGTGATAGACCCCCTTTTGTTTCTTTTTGTAATGAGAAAAGGCCTAGTTAACTTAGTGGTTAGAGTATTGCTTTCATACGGAAGGATTACACTACACTCAAACCCACACGAAGAAGAAGAAGAAGGTACTAAGAGACAACAATTGAAGACATGGTTTTATTTGACATGCAATCTTCTTCACTATATTTCATAAAATGTGACGAGGTGGTTAAAAAAGATAAACTATATAAAAAGAAAAGTGAACTCAACCTCTAGAGAATAAGACTTCCTAAAGTTCACAGTCCTTTAGAAACCCATGTATGTAGCTGAGATTTTTTTTTTTTTTTTCATATTGCAGGTGATATAAAATTCCAAAGGACGAGAAGAAGCCACTAACAATTATAATGTATGTAAAGTAAAACAATATTTGAGATGGTATGACAAAATCAAAATGAGACTTAAAGGCAGTTTACAACTAGTAAGTAGTAACTATGAAGCATCATTGACAATGGAAAGGTTGAACAAGGGAAAAATGAGCTCTTCAAAGAAATTCAGGCAATATAATAACACAAACAAAAAAAACGTATCCATTGATGGAATCATCAATCATAATGTGCCTTCAAGGAAATGAAATTCACTGAGAAATATATTTGTGTTGCTGAAGAGAGAAGAGAGAACCGTACACTCAGGATAGTTTTTATAATAAAAAAGGTTATAACAAAGGTGCAGCGGTACTGGAATTAGAGAATCTTCCAATAACTACCTGTAGTGACGGTACTGGAAGAGTGGTCGAGCTCGTGGACGGAAAGTACTCGCAGGAGAATCTTCCCTGAAAAAAGACAAGTCAATACTTATTATCCAACTTTAACTATTGTAAGAGGATTAAATCATACATGAAAGTATGAAACTAAAAATTCATAAGGTTTTTGACTTCTGATAAGTGATAACTTATTGACATAGTATATTTACTTATAAATCTGTTAGTAACGGCTTTTGAAGTTTTAAACTGGTTTACATTTGCCTAGAATTGGTGGAACTGAGCTAGCATATCAACTAAAAGTCCCAGTCATTCTTTCTCCATCATTGCCCCTGCTCTCATATTCCGAAAAAGATTACTGTGACCTAATATCAGCACTGAACCAAGCCACAAAAAATCTTCCCCGCGCTTTGTTTTACCCATATTCCAAAAAAGATTGTCATGGTCCATGACCTAAAGTAATAAGTGCCAAGCACATTAAGATCAGTGCTCTTTGCCATCTGACCTCTTGGCGCTTGGGTAAAGTAAATGGATGTCAACCAAATCTGGTAAGGGAAAAGGTAAGACACACAATGAACTGTTTAAGAAATAAACTGCAGCTTTGAGCAAAGAATGGTGGGGAAATAATTAGTTCAAAATACAGTACGGTTATAAATAAATAGTTTGAGTAAGAAGGTCATGCCAAATCTCGCGAGGGCCTGGCTTAGTGCGTTTAGCTGCTGTTATTGCTCTCAAGTGAGAACGAGCAGAGGCAGAATTGGTAACTGCTGTGACTTGTGAAGGCTGCAACAGTTGATCAAGATAAGGCACATCAGCAGTTCCAAAATATTTCCAAGTTTGGCCTTTCATTTTCGCTTCCATGTCTCCAACAAGTAGAGCTGCAGCACCTACTTCTAGAAAATAGGGTACATTTATGTCTTGTAGACTTGTAGCACGTTCACTGCATTAAAATGTCATACTCAAGTTAATCCATTATGCAATGGCCAAATACAAATTCAAACTAATATAGAAACAAACATAGAGCATGTAAATTTACCTTTCATCTGACGGTGATGGTGATTGATTGCCCCCCAGCCAACGCCATTTCAAAACATCAACTGCAATGTAATCAAAATCTTCTATTCCATCAATTTTTTCAATGTTTGCTAGATTTGAAACAGATGAAGGCATGTCATCTTTGCTTTCAGAAGAATCTCCAACATTTACAGGGACTAACTGATTATTGAAAGATCGGCTCAACAAAGATGATAATGTCGGAAGTGCCTGTCTTGATGAAGGATGGGCTCCAGCAAAAGCTGCTGGTTGAAATGACCGCTTTGGAATATGCTGAGCCACAAGCGACCGTACATAATTCAATGATTTTACAAGAGGCCCAGAAGCAAAACTAGACGCAGGAAAAGGAGAGGGATTTGCAGATGCTGCTCTTGAACAAGGTGGCAATCTTCGACTTGGGTTTGTATCACACTCCCCAATTATGTGTATGCAGAATCTATCTATTTGCAACAATGTTTCCTCACTGGGCTTATATCTACAGCAATCAAACAGAATTTAAAAGTCCAAAATCCATAAGTAATAGTTTAATAAAATATCCCACAATCATGTATTATCTAACGCCAAATGTCTATTCTATAATGGACACAGGACATGCTTTGAGAGGAGTTAGCTACCACCAACCAGTGAATTTCCTGTAGTCCCTTGAAGAAAAGCCTTTGAAACCTTGAGACATGATTTATTTTTTATCGGAAACAAATACTTTCCTTAATAAAAGCTCCCAAGGAGGGAGCAAATATAAGAAGTACAAAATCAAAGGGAACAACAACAAAAGAAGGTAAAGCATTGAACTAGCTGAACTAGTTGGGCCGAAGGAAATTATAAGGGTTTGATTTCCATGTGGACAAGTTCAACTCTATGGAGTCTGAGTGTGCTGATGGGAGCAAACAAGCCATAGAGAAGGACATTGAGGCAGTTTTGGAGAAGGTCACAGTAGTGGGCTCAAGCTGATAGTTGAAAACAGGAAGGGGAGCACATATGTGCCAACAGGAGAAAAGTCAATTCTTTTCAAGATTCCCAGGTATTAAGAGTGGGAAAAGCATATAATCATAAGAAATAATTAAATAAAGCTCATCAGACATCATGGCCAACAATGCATTTAAATTACACAATTCAGATCTGAGCAATCTTTTTTATAATTGTATTCACACAATGTCCAAAATTAAGCAGACCGTCTAAGAATTAATAATAATGTTCTTTGGTTCATGCATCAGATTATAGTAAAAACTGCAATTGCATGATTTTTATTTTTATGTATAACAAACTGAAATAGTAAACAAGTTTATCACAAAGAACATACCGTAGAAGATGTCGTTTCAGTAGTGCCACACATCTTGCAACTACTGCTGGACTGGTCCAATAAAAGCCGCATCAAAGGAAAATTATTTAACATGATGATCTCAAGAAAAACATTATTTTATAAATAGTGTATAAAGCAAATGCAACAGTACAAAAGAAGACATAAACAACCAACAAGTTTCAATCAAGCAAAAAAGGCATAATTAAACACTGAGTGGGCAAAGTGTACGTACACTCATACAAGACTTCAGTTCAAACTCATCATTATTTAGTTGTAAGTTTGTGAGGTACTGTGGCTATGGTTCAGTACAGGTAAATCTCCACAGCGATATAAATGATAATTGATATAACTGGCAAGTTCAACACTACCCCCAAAATGAAGGTATTTCACCCAATTCCTTTACTATGGTAATGCAATTTAAAATGGTATAGGATTTGATAGGAAGAGAAACTAAGCAACATAGTTATTTATGGCGCAAGGCGCACAATGGCGCAAACCCCTTCTAGAGCCACATCGCAAGGTGCGGCGCATGGCGCGTGCCTTCTGAAAATACGGCGCTTGTAGACACTAAATTATATATATATAATATGCATATTTAATCAATTATCATGTTAAAAAATGATGTAAATAAGTTAATGATAAAACTGATATAATATATAAAAGTCATCATCACTACGCCAAAGATCTAAAACGGACTATGAAACTTTAAATCTATGTTAGCTATAATTCGAATTTGTGAAACTATGATAACTGATAACTGCAACTTCTTTGCTGTAACGCTGTTGCTTTCTTTTGTTCTTGTAGTGTTGCTGGCTTTGTGCTATAATGCTATATGAATTCCGACTTTTTTAGTTTTGGCCATTGTTGTTCTTTTTGTCTTTCAGTGTATTAATTTGTTGCTGTAATTTATGTATTTATAATGTGGTAATTGTGTATTTTCATTCTAATTTTCAGAAATTAGAAGGTAAAAAAGTTGTGGAATAAGGAAGTCCTATTGTGATTAGACTTTCCTTTTTTATTTGAAATCTGATTGCTTCAATTATAAGCAATTAGATTGAATTAATGATTTGAATTTTGAACTAAACACATAAAGAAAACCCTAATTGCTGCACAATTTCATATGGCGCGCCATCCTTGCGCCTCGTCGTGCCATGTGCCTCGGCATACGGCGCAGAAATGGCACGCCAATTGTAAACTGCCTCGCCACATGTCTCTTATGGCGCCATGGTGCGCCATTAATAACTATGCTAAGTAATAAGCAAGAGGTCCACATGATCTCCGTCCACCTCAATCTCTCTTACGTGGCATGTTTTTAATCAACAGCCAGATACCTAAATGACCCTACACAGACGGTGGGAGCCTCGTGCACCGGACCATGCTCTATTTGTGGGCTATATTCATGAAAGCACTTATTCTTCTTGAAAGTGACTATCTGTGACAATTATGCAATTCCATATTTACTGATTAGTTCCACTACTACACTACAAGATGTTTAATCAATGTCATTTACGATGCAAGGTGCACAATGGCGCAAACCTCTCCTGGAGCCATGGCGCATGGCGCGTGCCTTTTGAAAATAAGGTGTGTATGTAATAAAAATATATATTATAGGCATATTTAATAGGTTACCATAATATATAAATAGAAGTCATCAACACTAGTCAAATATAAAATTGATCTTTCTAGCTTCTAGTAGTCATCATTTTTCAGATCTAAAACCAAAAGTAAAGTACTAAACTTAAATATCATAGTATTTGTCCTCTTTGTTGGTGGATGTTATTTTGTTGTTGGAATGCTCTTCAATGAATATTGTTTTTGTGGTCTTGTTATTGAGGACGAAGAAGAATTTGAAATTGAAAATTTGAGAAAGTGTGGAGGCTGGAATACGGAAAGACAGCACATCAGTGCATGTATTACTTGCATATTTGTTTCTTTTTTGTAATTTTTATTGTGGTTTCATTTATTTATAACCCTATTAACATCAAAGGCCTATGAAATTTTAACTCTACAAAACAAAAACAAAAACAAAAAACTGAAATACAGTCCAATTTGCATATGGCGCGCCATTTTTGTGCCGCGCCGCGTGCCTCGACAAATGGCGCAAAAAAGGTGCGCCTTTTCGAAATCGCCGCACCACAAGTAATCCATGGCGAGAACCATGCACCGCACTGTGCCTTACTCCATGGCACGCGCCATGGTGCGCCATTCGTAACACTGTTTAATGATTCGTGATTAAATATTAAGATCCCAACAACTTTACAAATGTCCCCAGTTCAATCTTTGGTATATGATACTCTTAGCTAATTAGGAGAAAACTATTCATTTATAAACATATAAGTTGAAGTCCCCAACATATGATAATTTGACACTGTGCACAAATTTACATCAGTGACAAATATCACGATATCGTACCTGCGCTCCCTCTCTGCAGTGGTATGTTCCAAGATAACACTGTAAGCCAGGTCAGTCGTTGCAGGGTATGCTAGATAGTCCTGTCATTGGAAAACTGAAAATGTAACGCTTGAAAATAGATCTCTTGTACAACATTGACATAATAAGAGCTGCATACCAAAGAAATCTACAATAAAACATAGGGTGTGAAAATTGGCTGCACCTATACAATGGATGATTACACGCATCTAAATAGAATGACCAGTAATTAAGGTAGTGAGTAACTTCTGCATTGGTTTGTAGCATTAGGTAGTACTTTTCCACTGATCACAAGCATTTAACAGTGGCAATAATAATTAAGACAGGTTGAATATGGATTGAGTTTTTCTTTGCTAATAACATATACTATGTATGCTTTATAAATAATTTAATTCTACTCGACTCAAACTCTAGATAAGTTTAATGATTTAAGTAAACTATGAATATAGTACTCAAAATCAGTATCTGTATTTGAAGTTAACTATAAGCAATCATTGTGACAAACAACTAATTCATACATAATACTCAAATAAACTAAGTCCAAAACTAACAAGCTGCTGTCACCAGATAAAATGTGGCTTTCATTTAATACCATTGATCCAAAGAGAACTTTTCACAAACACCACATCATTGTCACAACTAAATTTCATTTTCTCTGCTGAGAAAATTGACATTCCCACTCTCCCAGCCAAACGCACCCAATTTCCAGAACCGAAACTCACGCCCAATC
>JAYMTA010002268.1:0-16977 GCA_036897625.1 Pelargonium cotyledonis | reverse complement strand
AACCAATTCAAACAAAAAAAGATACAGAGAACAGAAGTCTCCTCGTCGTGTCGTTGCAGGTGAACAGAGGAACGTGTGAAGAAGACATCATTGAAAGGTTTTATTTTTTTAGTGATTTTTTGTTTTTGTTTTTTGAAATAATTAATTTCCATGTAAGCGCATTTTTGCCACGTGGATGCCACACATACAAATTTTTCCAGCTCAACATGCCACGTCAGTAGTTAACGGTGAAATTAACGGAATTTGACTGTAGGTATCAAATTGGGTATGAAATAACAGTTTGGGTACTAAATTGGGTACAATAAAAGTTTAGGTACCAAATTGGATATCCAGCCAAAGTTTGGGTACCAAAAAAACCTTTATCCCTTTTATGTTTTTATGCTTATGTTTTCTTTTTCTTTGGCAAAATTTGTATTTTGAGAGTTAGAGTTGTCCATTCGGGTTTTGGGTTTGTGCGGGTTTTGCCCAAAATCAGATAAATTCGACTTATAACTAGCAATTTGGATTCATCAGAAATTCAATCTGATTGAAAACCATTATGGTTCGGTCTATTTTTTGGGTCGGACCATACAGGTTTATTTGAATTGGATAAATTCTAACGTTCTAATTTACACCAATTCCAAACCCATTTCAGATTATATTTAGATTACTTTTTACCGATCTGAATCTGAACAAATCTGATTCGACACCTGAATTGTCTGCTCATTTGATGCAGCTTCTTGGGACAAATTTGTGGATATGCTGGAATACAATATTCCAGCTCTTGGGACAGCTGTGGGCAACATCAATCCAGCTTTTACTTTCATTCTTGCCGTCATTTTCAGGTTTGTTCATTACAATTAGTGTTGTTCACCAATTGGGGTGACCAGATTTTTGGACCGGATCAGAACGATTCATTCGGCTCAAGTTCGATCCGGCCTTTCCATTTTTTTTTTCAAATTTTTGGTCCAAAAGGTCGATTTGTAATGATTGGATATGGTCCGGATTTGGACTTATGCACGCCCCTAATTACAATCGAGTGCAATCTATATTCTTACGAGTTCATGTCCATAATAACATGATTTTTATGTGTTTATGATCGCTTGAATCATGTATTAGAATGGAAAAACTCGATTGGAGAAGCTCAAGTAGCCACGCGAAAATCGCGGGAACCATAGTGTTAATAGTCGGAGCTTTTGTGGTCACATTTTACGATGGACCACCAATTTTGACTGCCTGTGTCTCATCATCTCGTCAACAATCAAATTGGATCTTTGGTGGACTCTTACTTGCAATTAGTACGCTCATGAGTTCACTTATAAATATTGTGTTAGTCAGCTTTGAAACCTCTCTCATAATAAACTTTTTTCGGCATTAGAATGATACATATGAGATAGTACATGTGTTTTCTCGGGCATAAAGGTCGCATCAGGACTAGTTTAAACACATACAAAAAAAAAATGAACGTTATGCTCACGCGAGAAAACATATGTACCACTCACGTTAAAAAATTGTTTTTCTTGTTGTTGCTTCAGCTTGAAAATTGTTCGGGTTTTTGCAGGCGCTAGTTATTAAGAAGTACATGGCACCATTTTTGATGATTTTGGGCACCTACTCTTTGAATACCATTCTGCTATTCATATATAGTATGGTTGCTGTTGATGACTCTAGTGCTTGGCTGTTAAGACTTGATGTGGGATTGGTTGCTATTTTGTCCACGGTAAGTGTACAATTATCCAAAAATTCAAAGGGATATAGAAAATATTGTTTCTCGTGCCACTTATTTTTGCTGAGAAAATAAAGTTTGACCGATATTAATATTAAATTTCAATTGAGTTGCATATAATGGATTAGATTATATATGCGAGATGTTATATCATTTTTTTGCTTTCGCTTTCCAACATGCGAGGGTTATATAATTTTTGAGGGTATTGTTTGAATTTCGAGTCCTTTTATATTTTTATCACTCTCCCTCATACCATCACATGCAAGGATTATATTTTTCTCGAAAACCTTTTAAACTTCAACGGCCCTTCATATTTTTATCACTATCTCTCGTAGGCTCACATTCAAGGGTTATAATTTTCTTGAAGACCCTTTAAATTTCAACATCTCTTCATATTCTTATCACTATCCCTCACTTGTAAGGGTTATATTTTTCTTGGAGGCCCTTAAAATTTCAACTGTCTCTTAACTTTTTTTTTTTATCATTCTCTCTTATGTGGAGGCTTTGCATCGCCCTCGAGCGCCTTACACCCCATCGCACATGCACGTGTGGGCCTTACATATCACGTGTGTACATACATATTTGTTGGTATTATGAATTGCGGAAAATCATCATGAGTGGGTATAAGTAAAACTAGTTTTAGTACCTTATAAATTTGTAATAATAGAGTACATATAAAAATCTTAATTTTCTACTACTAAAAGATCAACTATGTAACTCGTCTACACTATTTTTTTTTAATATGCAGGTAGTCACAACATTGCTCACCATAGGCGTGACACTTTGGTGCCTGTGGAAGACTGGACCTCTTTACGTTTCTTTGTTCGGGCCATTGGCGATTATACTTGGCGTTGTCACGAGTGTTTTCTTTTTAGGAGATGTTCTCGGTCTTGGAAGGTAAAACTCATTTCTCATACACTTGTGAATTTGCCTTTCAGCATGAAAAGAAGGGGGGAAATGTTGTAGTTGTAGGTGACAATTCATATTTCAGATCGAATACGGGTCAGATTTGTTCAGGCTCGAACTAATAAATTCTAATCCGCCGGATTCAATCCAAAAATGGTTAAGATCAGATTGAATTTCAAATTTTAGAGTAAAATGTGCGGATAATTTTTTCTGAAATTTGCTTGCAGTGTGATTGGCGAGTTGTGTGGGGAAAGGCCAAAGAGAAGGAGTTGGAGATAGAAAATGGAGAAGAAAGCTTGGGATCAGATAGCAACAAGCTTCCATTGTTGCAAAACAAGATACAATAACTGTAGATTTGTAGTTCATATTTGGTACAACCACTTGACAACTGTAACATAAACATATACAACTCAGGCAGCTCTTATCTTTTTCTCATCATCCCTTTTATGCGAAAAGCGTGATGTTCGAACCATTGGATTGCCCCTCGAAGACGTCTTCTATATTCATTTGTAGACATCTCGGGACTATTTTCTACAAAACAAGCACTGAAAGCTCTTATTCGCTAAAGTACCGTGTTTGTGATTTATAGAATTTATTCTTTGGCAGTATCCACGTCGTGTCGATTGACTCATATTTCGTACTAGTGTCTATGCAGTACAATCTAACTTGATCTACAATTAGCATCATCATTCCAACAACTTAAGATCACTAAAGTGTCGTGTTTCTTATACATTTTTATTATAAAATTAGTTAATGTCTTTAACTTCGTTACAACACTCTTTTTAGAGGTCACTAAACAAAATGTACAATATTAACTTCTTCTTTTTTCTCTCAAAATAGAAACCAAAACTGTTATTTGAGCGTATAAAGAACTGGGCTAAACTAGAATAGGCCCATAGATAAAAAGTAAAAAGCCCAAATGAAGAAGCTTAGTTGGGCCAGGCCCAATAATCACCAACAAGGCCCGCCCAAACGGCACCGTTTGTTCATTCCCATCAACAGGTATATCAATAGCAAATCCCTCCATCGTCTCTTCTCTTCTCTTCAAATCCAAATTCAATTTCATCAACATTTTGATTTCGAAATCGAAACTGTAGCGACCGAAGAAGCACAGAGATCTTTGATCGAACTCACCAATGGACAATTCCAAGATTCAAGAGGTACGAATCTATACATACATGTGGAGGTTTTGATGTATCTATAGGTGTATCTACATGCTAATGTTTTTGGGGCTGATCTGCTGCAGATTATAGAGAAGCAAGTGCTTTCAGTAGCGAAAGCTGTGGAAGACAAGATCGATGATGAGATACACGCGCTAGATCGCATGGACATCGACGATCTGGAGGCTCTGAGGGAGAGGAGGCTGCAGCAGATGAAAAAGATGGCGGAGAAGCGCAGCCGCTGGATCTCCCTCGGCCACGGTGAGTACTCCGAGAGCTTCTCCGAGAAGGATTTCTTCTCCGCCGTCAAGGCTAGCGACCGCGTCGTCTGCCATTTCTACCGCGAGAACTGGCCCTGCAAGGTAGCATTTGTTTTGTTCGTTTCAGCATTTTTGCACTTTCTATGAATTGCTACTCTGATAAATTTAGTTTGTACGTTTTGGAGATTGTATTTAGTAGAAATAGTGTTAAATTTGAGCTTCTTTATTGGTTTGTTTTCAGTTTGAATTTGATTTTTGTGCCTTGGATGTTGAGTTTTGCAGAAATAGTGTAGATTCGAGTTTTCTTTTTTCCAGTGTTTGAATTTGATTTTCTGGGAATTTCAGGCTGTTGAAGCCATAATTTTACTTAGTTTGGTTTTTGTGCCAAGGAAGTTGAGTTTTGAGGAAATAGTGTTAGATTGAGTGTTTATTTTGGTTATTGGTATTTGAGTTTCATTTTCTCAGAATTTGAGGCTGGTGAAAGTCATAAGCTTACTCGATTTGGTTTTTGTGCTTTGGAGGTTGAGTTTTGAAGAAATAGTGGTAATATTTTTTGTTTTCAGTGTTTGAATTTGATTTTCTGAAAAATTCATGCTGGTGAAGTCATAATTATACTTAATTTGGTTTTTGTGCTTTGGAAGTTGAGTTTCAAGGAAATAGTGTAAGTTTGAGTCATTCTTTTGGTTTGCAGTGTTTGAGTTTCAATTCATTTTCTAAGAATTTCAAGCTGGTGAAGTCATAAACTTACTCAGTTATGTTTTTGTGCTTTGGAGGTTGTGTTTTGAGGAAATAGTGTTAGATTCGAGTAAAAAAAATTTGGTTTTCAGTATTTGCATGTGCACCGCAGTCTGGTAATGTCATGATCATGCTTAATATAGGTATGAATTGTTTGGAAATCTACTTGTTTTAAGAAATAATAATCTTGCTGTAACAAAATTTTGTCTTTCGGAACTGGATTGCATTTTGTTCTGTTTGGGGAAACTGTTGAGAGCATCTCCATAGGCACTTGAGGATGATAGAATTCGTTAGTGGTAAGTGCATGGAGAAACTTCGGTGTTGATGCTTATGTTTAGGGTTTGTCCGTATGATGAAATGTTTAATGTAACATTTTATTATTTTTAGCTTGTGTTTGGTTGAATAATTCCAACAATCCAACTAAAAGCAATTTGTTGTTTGTTATGTTTAGAAACTAGCCGTTAAAAAATAGTCGTTACAAACTAGCTCTTTTTGTAACGGCTAGTTTTTAACGGCTATTTTTTAAACATTACGGATAGTAAATTGTCTTCAAACATCTAATATGAAGCATCACACCAAATAGTTTTTGACTAAAATACTTCAATATCTTTTCATGTTGCTTCTTCTGCAAATCTGTGAGGTTTGAAGTGTTGGTCATAACCATTTCCATGTGCGTATCACAGTTTTTCATATGAGCCTTCTCTATAACCACTTCCTTTTGTCCTTGGGCTGCTTCAACTTGGTGTTTAAATTGTTGAAGTTGCACCCGTCATATTCTTATATGCCGACGATTTTAGTGATTGAGATTCATAATATAATTGCATATCTTCAGGCGATAGGACATCCATAGAAGACTGTGACGTGTCCTTCTCTTTCACTTTTTCTGTCTTTGTTCCTAGGGGACGAGTTTTATTGAATAGTGTCTACCTCTTCTATTTTTATATCTTGAGATTATGTGTAGTTTCCCGATGTAGACAACTTTGTTTGGGTTGGTTCCTAACTTCTTTCCACCAATATTCAAGCGTAAAGCAGTGGTATGCTTCTTGTTTGTACATCTGACGAGCATTATCCACGAGCTGTCATGAGATTGACCATTAGTGTACACCTCCCTCAGTCGACACCAAACCCCGTTGACCCTCTTGTTAGTCTTGGCCCAATGGTTTTGTAGTGGCTCGGTATCCACCTCTCGTAATAGGCAAAATCTAGTACAATTCTCTACCTTCACCTAAAGTACGGTTATACAGTTTTGCAAGTGTTGAGTTGGTATTTTAAAGGAAGCCTGAAGTTTAGAAGAGACAATCCATGTTTTACAGTTCATTTGCAGGTGATGGACAAACACTTGAGCATATTGGCAAAACAGCACATAGAGACCCGTTTCATGAAAATCCAAGCCGAGAAAAGTCCATTCTTGGCCGAGAAGCTGAAGATTGTTGTTCTTCCAACTTTGGCCCTCATAAAGAATGCAAAAGTAGACGATTACGTGGTATGTTTCTCTTTTGTATGCAAAACACGAGCAGTTTATTACACATGCACAAACCCGAGTAAAGCATTTGTGATTTTCCTTTTCGTGAAACAGGTAGGGTTTGATCAGCTTGGTGGCACAGATGAGTTCAGCACCGAAGATTTGGAGGAGAGGTTGGCGAAATCACAAGTCATCTTTTTCGAGGGCGAATCGTCATCCTTAAATCCATCAAATTCCAAAGCACAAACCAGAAGTGTTCGACAAAGCAGAAATGCAGACTCGTCGGATTCAGAGTGAGTCTGAATTGCTGTAATTTTTATTTCAATCTATTTATGAGTTTATTGTATTATCTACAATCCTTCAATTTTATGTTTAGTGGAGATGACACAGTAACTTTCAAAAGCAAACTAGTTTTTATTGTAGTACCAGTTATGTCAATTATGTTGTTTGGAGTTGCACAAGAGTTTGACTTGCACGGCTTATTTGTTCTTTTGGTCAGAATTAGGGCTAATACTTATCCAACTTAAAAATTTACTAGTTTGGGTCACATAAAATGGGTCCAAGCTATTTGAGGGTTAGGATTTTCGAAATTTGAGACTGTAAGCGTTGCTAAGAACTTACTTTTCGTGCCAACATACCCGGAATGCACTTGAAATGAAGGTTCATGCTGATGAGGAATATCGCCTTAAGGCTTACTTGTCTAACCTACCGAGCGGCGCCAACGCCTTTGACGCTGAGGAAATAGTATCTAATAACGATGATGTGTTACAATTTGGGGTCCGTGCGATTAGAGGTGACAATTTTAAGTTTGGATCAGATTTATTTGATTCTAGTTGATAAAATCTAATTCAAATATCTCAAACGAGTTTCGAGTTCATTAGGTCTGTCAGACTGAAGATTGGATTAGATTTCACGTGAACTGTGAAGATTCTTATAGGTTTGTTTGATCCAACCTAAAAGTCTATCATGGGATGCGATTTCAAGTGTCTGGAGGATCAAAATCAAATTACGGACTCTACTTGTGTACATAGTTCTCGTGTGGGAAATTGTAGTTTTTTACTCACTGACCTCACAAGTGAAGACTGAAGACCATTAAAACTCTCCCACACTGGATCCACAATTTTTGTTGAATTACAATTCAAGGACTCCAGATATCTGGTAATGTAATAATCTTCATCATTCCTTCCACATATTTAATAGAACAAGATCGCAGAGTCATAAAAATAATTATTTAATATATTTTAAATTTTACATCAAACCGACACAAATGGACATCAACCATTTTCAATTCATATTTGAAAACTCAAGATCATTAAAGGTTAAAGAAAAGGCAAGACTAAACTAAGTTCAGGCAACAAATTTAGGGTTTTAGCTTCTTTTTTCTCAAATGATGTACATTCTCATTTGAATCACTTCAATAAATTACTTACCGTAAATAATTTTCCCCCATAAGTTAATTTATACAACACTAAAGCATATATGCACCATGAGAAACAGCTGAAAACTTAATGTAACTGCAGTGAATTGTTTCAAACAAAAAATGTAACTACAGTGAAAAAACTAGAGAACCTATACAGCTCTACCGTGGACAATTATTTTGAGACGGATGAGGTACTTTACATGTTTCTCATGAGCGCCCCCAAGCCTACGGGTCCAAGACTAATTCTTCAAGACAGCATCAAAACTAACAAGTGGAAATCTCTCGTGAGAATGTATTCTGCATACAAAAACACGAAACGTCTTTTGCTTAAGCCACAAGATTTAATACAAATAACCTTCAATGTCCCAACTTTTTCAACAATTACGACAACCATAACAATCTTAATTTTGTAGGTCAAGGGCAATGGAAATAAATAATAATCACTATCACATACAGCTGAAAAAAATTTAAACATAAGCAGATCTATCTATCTTTAAAAGCATGAGTGAGCGGACTACACTTGTATAAGTTGTGATTGTATCAAACCTCTGGCTGCTTCACGGTGCAGAACAGATCTTCAGATGCAAACATAAACACAGCTATATACACAGATTGAAGCAACTAAGGTGGAGAGACTCGATCTCAAGGAGCAGCAGCTTGATTACCACCCACAACGTCATTTTCAACGTTACCCGTCAAGGATAGAAGTTCCATCAGTCCCAGTCTATACTCGAGCCCTCGAAGGTAGTGTCCCAATAGCATACACCTAAGAGAAATTGGAAACAATGACGGGAAATATTAGAATCCGAAACACTAAGGTAGCGTTTGGATGAGAATTTTTGTTAATGAACTACTTTTTAGCAATGAGAATGGCTGTGGATTCCCATTCTCATCCCAAAATTCTTAATCCAAACGCTTCCTAAATGAATTGATGGTTTCGGAAGCTGAATGGATAGAAGCGATGGCTGAATAATTACCAACAAATGTTTGTTTTCTTCCACCAAAATGTTAAACAATACAACTACAAACACTGGAGAATCCAGCAGTTACAATAAAAACCTTGAAATGAAAATGCCTTTTTCCCTTTAAGTGTTTCCCAAACCGAACATTTATTCTCTTTTTCCTATGTCCCATATAATGCTTTCCTAATTAAGGATCTAGTCATACAATCATTCTCATTCACATTAAAAATAATCCAAGAACAACCTACTTGTTTTCCCAGCCAATACAGTTGGAATAAAGGTGAGTGAGTACATAGACAGATAGACTCCCTTCTGATATACATACCACGAGTACACTTTAATTAGTTTACATTTTTCCAAGGATTTGAAAAAATGTGGGAAAGTTTTGGCTACTGAGGAAAGGAGACTACATGATCCTTGAATTAAAAGTTGACAAACTTCAGGGTAAAAGTTGAATTCTGGCAATGATACTCGAGCAAAAATTAAATAAGAAAAAGAATTGAGATGGGAACTGTTCTAACCAAAATAGCAGACGTGCCAAGTAGTCCCGAGTTAATGATATGTGAGGCTGGAATTGAAGTGAAGTGTTTTCCACGAGCTCAGCGCAATCTTCGTTCCCAATTGATCCAGTTGAGGAACTCTCGGACAAAGGAGGAGACTTAGATTGCATTTTTGGAGAAAGGGTTGCGAGGAGACCATGGACAATAGAGTTGATTGTATCTCTTAATTCAGGGGACGTAGATTCTGATAGCTCGGCTACCTGTTCATGAAATCATAAACAATAATACTGTAGATGAGAAGACGGCTTTACACTGAGCACCTGAAATTCATATTTCGTTCTTTCACTTCTTTGTTGTGCCAAATGGAACTGGGCAAACTAGTACATGAAGATGATATGACATGCAAAAGTTAATTATAAAATAGGTATGTCATACAGTCATAGCATAAGTGATGTAGTTGCTATAGTGCTATAGCCTAATATTCATGCTCCTATGTTGCGTCATAGCTAATATTTTGATGAAAAATAGCTTCATGCTAATATATTTGCTGAAGGAAAAGAAAAAAAAAAAAAACTTTGGATCTTAACTACATCTAATCAACATCTAACGCAAGAATATGCCTGGCAATAAAATAGAGCAATCAGAGAATCGTGCAACTATCACCAATTGTTTCTCCTTTTATTCTAGGAGCAAAACAAGCACTGCAATGTTTCAAAGATATAAAAAATAAACCTTTTCTGGTTTTAGCGATCTTAGGTAGTCCAGCAAATCATTTTTCTCTTCCCCAACAAACTGTTGCATTTGAAGAGCAGCACTTTTCCTCTTAACTTCATGAAGTTCCTTCAGAAAACAAAAAGAAACATCAAATTGCATCCTGACCAGAGCGAAGATCTCACTGAAGATTTTAAAAAGAAATAATCATAATGAAAAGGATAAAGCTGTAGCTAAACAGATAGAACTTCCCAAGTTCTAAGTAAAAGACTGGAAATGGTAACCTGAAGGTTATGTTTCTAGCTATCCAAACTAAATAAGTTATAAACTCATCAGTATATATTCCATGGGATGTTATACCTTTCTGATAGAAGATAAACGAGATTGCAATTGAAGAATATATTGTTGAGCTTCGGTAGGCAGTTTCCATAGTCCTTCAATTCCAATATCCTGAATGTCTTCAGATGCATTTCCAAATTTGGATGACAGCTCATCATTTCCAGGGAGATCAATAGGTTTTGCACTTTTCAACAAAATGTTTTGCATATCAAGATTCAAATGTTCCGGTGTTAGTTCTTCAATGTTTCCTTCATGTATATCAAGGTTCTTTTCAAGGCAAAGCCGATATTCAGCATTTCGCAGTGTGTACCTGCAAACAAGAAAACCCGCATTCATGAAGAAGAGAACACTGCTTCTGGTATTTCAAAGTCATTCAAAAGCATTCAAAAGAAAGTATCATCTTGGAGGTGTAACAGTTCCAGACAAATTAATAATTGAATTAATCTTATAAGAGCATAGCCTTCTAGTGGGAGGGGGATAATGCCATCTAACAACTAGAGACATTGTCCAAATAACCCAGGAACTCTTAGCCCCAATAACTTCTATCATGTGGACTGAATCCAGAGTCTCGTTCACAAAAGAGCTACCACTAAACTATAAGACTGCTAGCAATTAAAAAGATGAAACGAACATAAGATAAAGTACCCAGTCATCATTGAAGAAACCAGCAACTTTGAGAGCGACTCCCATAAAGCATCAATGGAAACTTGAAACTGGTCTGATGGAAGTAATCCCAACATGCCAGAAATGGTCCTTTTCATGGCATCGATAGTAGTTGGTGGAACATCTTTCTGTATAAGGCTCACATCGAATGGTTCTATATCTTGTATTAAATTTAATAAACCAGATCTCTGAAAAATAAACACGAGATTAAAAATTAAGCATCATAATCATACAACAGTCATATATACATTCCTGATTCATGAAGAAAGCTAGCAGATTCGTATTAGAAAGAACTTATCATCTAAAGTATTGACTATATGAACCAATTACATACAGCCAAACGATAAAAATCATTCAAATTGGGGTAAGGATAATAGCAATGGTCCAGTTTCCTTACCACAACACCATCACTCCATCAGCCTAAATGATTTAGTTAAAAATTCTTGAGCAAACTCAAGTGCGCACAATACCAAAGATCAAAATTTAACTCTTAAAGGCATATTCTCTGCAGTACTATTCATCAAATACGGAATTACTAGGTCAAACAGTTTGTCTCAGGTTGCTCGTGTAATCATAGATGCTCACCCTTGTACAGTATCCATTGAGAATGCAGGTATAACCATAACTAGTGTATATCACTTAGTGTGGATAAAATATAATAAACAATTAACCCTCAACGAAAAATCATTTATAGGACATTTGATGAGCCACTCATAACCCTTCCTGAAAAACTTATACAGTATAAGTTCATAAGAGAGATAAAATAGTGGCACATACTGACCTCGCACGTCAATACTTAAATGCTGAGTAGCAAAGAGTTCTATCTTTATAACTTATCATTATTAACTAGTACGTAACGATTTATAACACTTTTGCCATATATTGGGCACAGGTTTTAAAAAACACTAATTGTTTCCCAATAAAACCCTCAGTGGACTATTCCTATCAAAATAATAAGCTCACACTTGTACTGATAGCATAGTAAAAAACAACTAGACCAACCCAACTAAATGTAGTACTAATTCAATACCACTTCATCAATTTTCTGGTTTGGCAGCACAAAATCAACTAAGCCAAGTAATTGTTTAGTAATTCAGTATCATTTCATCAAAATTTCTGCTCTGCCCACCCAAATTACAACTTCTCAAAATTTAGTGTGGCAGCATGGAATTGGAGGTCTGGATATGAAATTGAATGCAAATGAAGATCCAAAACCCAAATTATGGATTCAATCAGTTAATTTGATAACATTTCTACTTCTATACCTCATCCAAAGCTTTCAATTTTCTGGAAATTTTGTATAGCATCGTGTTACAGGTCTGGATATGAAATTGGAAGGAAATTAAGATCCTGATCTCCCAATTACAAAAGATCAAGCAGCTAGTTCCATTTAATCCCTACTCCAATATCTCATGCATAGCTATCAGAGATTGCTAGATTCAAAATTCTAGTTCATTCTATGCTCAGAGACTAACCGGATCACAAAATCTAACAGAAAAATCAGCAGACAGCTTCAATTCAACAAAAAAAACGATCAAAGAGCCAAAACCTTCCCCATTCGAAATTCAATTATCAAAACATACGCAGATAAAATAAAACAAACGTAATTCAGAGACAGAACCGGACCTTGGAGGAGCCATCGGAGGTTCGATGAGTCGGTCTGGAGCTTAAATCATCGAAAGAAGACGAATCGGAGGACGCGCGAAGAGGAAAGAGACGGAGTTTTCTAGGGCTTGGGGAGTACAGAAGAGGAGGGAGACGGACGGAGGAGATGGCCTGAGACGGAGATGCACGCGCCGTCGGGGAAACCAGTGGAGGACGAGCGAGAGAAGAAGAAGAGAAGAGGAAGGAGGTGAAGGTTGCCATGAACAACCACCCACAGCTCTCGTCCCTTCTCTCTCTTTCTCTCTCTCTCTCTCTCTCTCTCTCTAGGCTTGTCTGGTTCGAATTGTAACTGCAGCCAGATGTGACGGACAATAGATGACGACAAGAAGGACGATAAACGACGCCGTATGCATCCCGTTCTCGCGGGTCGTGAACCGTTGTGTATGATTTGGGCTGAGTTGAGTGGACCGGCCCAATCTGAAGAGATCTGTTGCTAACTTACATTTGGCCCGTTATGCTATTCTCAGAGGCTCAGAGCTGAAAATTTGGGCATGAACCTGCGGGTACCCTATACCTGCATCTAAACCGCCCCGGCCAATTTTCGGGAAGGTGTAAAATTTCTGGTTGGATTGGGGAAACCCATGAAATTTGGTGTATTTTGTGCCTAAAACTCCTAACACGACCAACCTGAAACTACTTTCTAGCTTTTCAAATCTCCATTTGTCTTGTGCAACTAAGGAATTATTGACCCGGGAAATACATTTGTGTTTGATAGGGAGAGTTTTGTTGTTTTTATGGATCTACATTTTCGGTTCGAATGAAAATTAATTTAAGTATGGTATGTCTTATAAGTGATGATCTCGTGCTGATCGCGCATCCTCTTAGGAGAGCCTCATGGTCTAGACCCAAAAAAGAGTATTATGAACGTTTAGGTATTAGTGATTGGGTTCAAACAAGATATAAGTTTCGCATTATATAAAGTATTGGGTTAGCGTATTTCTGTACGGGCGGTCCTATAAAGCACATAATATCAAGGTTGATTGACGGTGAAATGAATCGATACATGTAATGACCAACCTTAACAGTATCATGTTGATCCTTATACACAAATAACTTGAATTGAACTAAAGAGACTGACCCAAATTAAAATGTGTCTTCCGGTGCACATGAACATTGGGTCAAACTCGTGAATATTAAGGTAGACAATATTCATTTCATTATCACTTCAACCTTTATTAGTTTTTGTTAACTAAAATTTATTCAATTTTGTATAAAAAGAATACTATATTGAACATTTTTCAAACGTAACAAACAATCACTACTTTATTTATTTAAACACAACCCATCGCTTTAAATAATATAATTCATTTACTTTCAGTCTTATCACTCATATCCGCTTCAATTTGTGAATGCGGAATATTTCATTAATTTTTTCTAATTATCTAAAGAAAAGTGGAATTTGAAATAGAGCACATGAAGAGATGGACAGTTGTGATAGAGTGATTGCTATGGAAATATGTCTGTCTCAGCTAGTTGCTGTCAAAATTGTATATGTTTAAAAATATCATAATAAAATATATTTTCTAAAACCAAATGAAAGCATCACGCAACTTTCTAATCCAAATTGGTCATGAAATTAGTTTTGCACATGCTTGTTTGATGCCCACTAATGTCAATTTCAACAAAAGAAATTGAAATCACATTGATGAATTTCTTTAAGATTGATAAGAATTTGTGAAAGAAAAAATTATCTCAAGTTGCTATTAGTGAACTTTATTTAGATAATTTAAAATTTATGTGACGATATTGGCAACATATAATGGATGCTTGCTCATTATACATACGTGTTGGATGACATCGAGCTTTCTCCCTCAAAGAGTTCATATAAACAATAATATTTCTTTCGTATATCGGGTCTAAATTGGGAGAAAAGCAATCTCTTGAAATATGACGAATAAGTTGAAACTATTAACTATGGTACAAATGTTGGGTGCTATCGAGTATTATCATCCCAAAAGCTACATGAATACTCTTCACACATCGATGTTGGGTTTGGAGACAAGCATCCTCCCAAGAAATGATGGAGAGGTTGGACTCTGATACTAGTGTCGTTTGTTATCAAGTCATCTTCTCTCACATCATAAGCTAACCACATAACTTTATCAGCAATTGATGTGGGACAACCAACGCTAACAATTTCTCATTCATACATTAGAGATATAGGATGGGGAGAGAAACAGCCCCCTACAAGAAGACGAGAAGTTGGAATTAGAAACACGAGCTCTAGTATTAGCTTTGGGTGTTACTAAGTTTTCTCACTCCAAAAGATAACTGAAAGAATAAGACTTTCCCTTGTCTTATAGACTAACAATCAATAATAATATCCAAACAACAAGCAAATACACTATCCATAGTCACTTGCATGAATATTTTATTCTTTTAAAAAATACAAATCAAAGAATGTATTAGTTAAATGAGAAATATGTATTAGTTTATGCATTTTTTTATTTGACTAAAAAGAGTTGCACAGATGGCAACACTATTTCATTCATTTAACAACGCTAACTAAAATATACCATGAACTTAGAAAACAAGATGATGGGTAAGAAAATGGTGACTTCATACTACAATTCCTAAAGCACTTATGAAAGGAGAAAAATTATTGCAAGATCTCACAACTCCCAACAACTTGAAACGTATGCATAAGAAGTAGTAGGAAAGAGAGATATTGTAGTTGACATAAATGAACACAAGTAAGCTTAATTATAAAACATTGTACACAATGTTAAAAACTTATACATTAAGAATTAGAAATTTAAAATGGTCACATGATTTTGGCTAAGCTCATGTCAATATGAATTTTATTTGATCCTACTTAATGCGTGTTCCAACAACATACTATTGTTTGTTTCAATAACATAAATTTGTACCTTATTGATATTTTTTTTCTTTACCAAATATGTTTGATTTATTTTTATTTTTTTGTTAAACTTTTTTTTAAGTAACTCGTTACAATCTATTCTATCTCATTTAAGATGTGAAGTAACATTGCCAAACGAGCACTAAGCCTCGTATGATTTTATTTTGCTCTCTAAATCAAAATAGTAATATCTCACTAAAAATAAAAAGATTGAATAAGTTCAAAAATAATACCAAAAAATTCACATGAAAATATATTTCTACCGTCCTATGTGTAGCTATCCGCGTCTTTAGATGAATATAAACTCTTAGGTGGAGATAAGATGGTTGTCAAAATTATATATTGTCTATGGACCATTTGAATAGTTATGTATATACTACTAACTAGTAACCTTGTGATGTTGAGCTAACATGGATGTGCGTGCCCAAAAACAACATTTCATTCTAGTAGAAGACAAGTTTTAAATTGAATTGTAAGGTCCTAATCATCATACAGTTATTGTCTCTCAATTTTTTTAAGCAACAAAAAAATTAAAATAAAAATACCACCCAAAATTTTATAAAAAAAGAAAAAATACAACGGTCAACCCCATTGACTGTGAGCACATTACCTTCTTCGTTCCGGCGTCCAGCGTGGCAGCGCCGGGCTAAAATGCGCCGAGACCACTCTCGAGTCAAGCAGCTCTGTGATCGGCGTGAAGTTCACGCACCTCGGCACCTTGTACTGGTTGATCGACGCGCCTCTCGAGATCGCGTAGTCCATCAGCTCCTCGAACGTGCCACTCTTCACCACACGTATCTCCAACGGCCCGATCGAGTTGCACTCGACTCGGCCCTGCCGGTACACAGAGTTGAGCGAGTTCTCCATCGCGTGGCAGCAACTGTTCAGCACCTCCTCCGTCGGCGCGTGGGCCGGGTCCTTCACCAACAGCTCCCAGAAGATGACGTAATGCCCCGGGATCGTCTTGGTGTCGCCGTAGCTCGTGTACTCCACCACGGTGGTGTTGAACTCCCTCAGCAGCTCCGACGCGTTCTCGATCGCCTTCTGGAGCTCCGACTCGTCGGTCTTGTCGGCGTCTATGCTCAGAAGCACGTTCTTCCTCCTCACGAAGCTGAACTCCGGCGCGCAGTTGTGGAACCCGGTGACCCGGAGGATGTCTCCGACGCGGTACCGGCAAAGTCCAGCGTAGGTGGAGATGACCAGCTCGTACTCCTTCCCCACCTCCACGTCGGCCATGTCCACCAGACGCGGCGGCGCGTCGCGAGACAAGACCGCAGGAGCGGACGGGTCGAGGGGGAGGAACTCGAAGTAACCCATCATAGGCATGATCGTGTACGACACCTCCGACGGCTTGGTCATGGGCTTGAGGTTCAGACCAAAGTAACACTCCGAGGAAGCGTACATGGTACAAGGTTTCGGCAAGCCGCCGCTGTAGTAGTCCAGTGTCGGAATGTACTGAGCCATTGCACCGGTGACGATGACGTCAAGGTACTTGGTATTAGGCCAAATTCTAGTAATAATACACTCCCAATTATCTTCACAACACTCCTTTCTAATGAACTCAGCTAGCTCGGAGTTAGGCTTCAAGATAGTACCCATGACGTCACGTATCGCCGGGGCGGAGGCTCC
>JAYMTA010002267.1:0-16985 GCA_036897625.1 Pelargonium cotyledonis | reverse complement strand
GATAGGACTAGTTTGGTTTGGCTTGTTTCATTTTTTTTTTGTCGATTTTTCCTTTTCCTTTTATTTTGTGTGTTATTTTTCTTGTACTTATGTATTGTCCTTAATGAAGTGATCTTCATTTCCCGCTCAAAAAAAAAAAAAAACTAATATAACTTCGAGACAAATACTACTCCCTTTGTCACATTATAAAAATATAATTGACACTCATAAAAAAAAAAAAAAAAAAACTATGCAGTAAAATATATTAAATAGCTAAAATAAAATAAAGTTTGTTAAATTTAACTCATATACTAATGATTAAGGTTGTGCATTGGTCGAAATCTGAACTGGGCCAGACCAAAAAATCACGGAGGCATCGAAACTAGACCAATAGGACCGAAATTTTGATTTTTTTTAAAAAAGGCATTTTTAATGAAAGTTTCTGAAAATGGGGTAAAATGTGGAATGGATGTGAAATTAATGATAATTATATATAAAATTGATTACAATGGACCGGATCACACCCGGTCTAAATAGATTCGGTCCAATCCAGCTGGATCTAAAAATTTGGTCCACCCCAATCGATTTTAGTAACGGGCACTCCAAATACTGAAAGTGTTTACTGCAATTTACACGAGTGCATCTTCCTCTGCATTATTCTGCTGTTATTCTAAAATCAATATTAACATTCATCTAATTCCCTGCTTCCAACTCAAGTCATTGCCTGCAAAAACAAATATATAACTTGTGAAAGCGTAAAGTCCAAGACTTTCTCATCTACTACAATTTAATTTATCATCATCATTCGTCATTCCCTATTCCCGCTTCATGCCTTCCGGACTCACTTGATCGCCTTCTGCCTCATTCACAGAAAAAAATATCTATTAGCCTGAGATCGGAGATCCTACTGCTAAGCCAGACAGCTCATAAATAACATAGCATTTTCCAGCGACAGTAGCTAAATAAGGTAAGCTATCCTATAATAACAAGGACGACTCATTGCACAAGACCCCCACAATTATGGAGTCTGGAAAGAGTTTTTTCTCTTTTTGTATGCAGAGATGTTATTTCCGTGACTTAGTGTAGTATATTTATGTGCAATTCAAAAAGACTTGACCAAGGGAAGTGCGACGGTTTGACAGTGAAAAAGTCGGAAAGGTACAATAAATGAAACACCAAAACACACCTCACATTCAGTGAAAATTGGCCGAACTTGTTGGAAGATCTCATTCACTGTTCCTACTGCATTTATCTGCATTCATCAACTTTGTTTACTAAAACCAACATCAAAATATTAAGTGGATGAGCTTATATTCTAGTCCAATGGTCAGAGCTGCTACAATCAAGTTTCAATACAAGATGACTAGACTTCAACAGCACAGAATCATAGTGGAACTGTGTTCACTTCTTACATCTGCTGATCAATAAATATATACCTTGAAGAGTTTTCCTTTCTGGGTATAGTAATGAATAACAGGAAGATTCAATGCTGTAAATACTGCAAGACGTTTCTTGAGTGTATCTATATTATCATCAACTCGGCCCTGCAATCACACAAAACCATTCTTAAGTGAATGGTTTAAAAACATCTGAGCGACGGAAATATATAATTATAATACATAAGCACCTGGTTACGGCTCAGCACTCGCTTCACCATCTCTTCTTCAGGAACATCAAAGAAAAGCACAATGTCTGGTTCAGCTCCAACCTGCAGTCCAATCAATGTTTTGACAAAACTAATGGATCTAATATTTACTTTAGACATTAAAGAACTAAATTTCCTTCTTTTTTAGGTCGCAGTAACTTTTTTCTATCCACCAACTGTAGGATAAAAAGCTTATACTTCCGAACATTTTAAACAAGAATTCAGGATTTTGCAATAATTCTAGAAACCTCACTAAGAGACTTAATTTATAATAAGATCTTTGAAAATATAAACAGAAACACAAACAAATATATTCATTTAACAACCACTTGAAGGAAAAAAAGAAAGAAACTCACAATCTTCTCAAATGTTATGCGGTTCTCCTCAGTTCGTGGAAAACCATCAATGAGAAATTTAAAATTATCACTAGATTCCATAGCTCTTTGAATCAGTTTAATTGTAACATCTGAAGGAACAATTTTTCCTTCTTCAATTGTGCTAAGAATCATGGCCCTGAAAATGTAGTTCTGACTGTGATTAGAGGACTTCCTAAAATATGATGTGCTCGTTAATTAACTTCTTAACGTGGAAGAGTTCAAACAAAGAAAGAAAATAAAAAATAAAACTACGTAACATAGAAAAACAGCATTAGTACCCATCAGCGCTGTTAGAAGATATTTCCCTCCTTAACAGATCCCCAGCACTAAGGTGTGTGAACCCAAAACTCTCAGCTATCCTTTCACATTGTGTACCTTTTCCGCTACCAGGGCCACCTACGAACAAAGAGCATAGTGAAATCAAACACCACCCATGAGTAATACAAAACCCCCACCAGTTTGAGCAATCATGCATACATATATATACATTGGCACTTCTTATGGCAGCATGATACTAACTTCAAATTTAAAATTTTATGGGTAATTTTGAAAAAAAACTAAGCCTGTCCTGGGAAGTGCTCTCTAACGATTAGGGTCTGGTTCACATTTACTGTGTTTAACTTCATATTCAAGTGGAATAATGTAATTTGGATCTTTTTATATCAATGATCACAAGAACCAAGAAACGAACACAACACCAATTACCAGAACTTTCATCTTTGATCCTGTACTCATTACACACTTTTAGGCACCCACAGTTCATTACCATGAACCTGTGAGAATGTGATCTAGAAATCATAAATAAAGGTCTTAACAAGAGAAATTCAAACAACAGTCCATGTCAAGAATAAGTTGAAAATTAATATAAATTGCTTATACAAGAAAATACAATCAAAGTTAAGCCTACACGTGTCTTACTTGTCTTAATTGTTCAAACATTAACCACTGCAGTACGCCTTCACCCTTAGTTATAGAGGATCACCTTATTGCAATTTTTTCGCCCATAGTAAGAATATAAAGCTACATAAAACTAAAAACTTATCATCAAAACATCGCGGAGAAGCCAAAATTAGCTTTCATATCATGGCAATTTTTAATATAAATTAAGGCATAAGAGCTCGTAAAATGCATACGTAATGTTAAACGAAGTGCAGCTGAAATAAACAATAAAAATAAAAGACCTTAGTGTCAATTACCTTAAAAAGAGCCTCTTATATATGTTACCAAAACATGTCAACGTTAGGTGAAGGCATAATGGTTCTGGTTTTCAGAAGGCGTGAATCTTCAGAATGAGTCAAAGGGTATAGTAAAAAGATTAAACTAATTCTGAAAGACTAAGTACAAAAGTAGAAAGGGTTTTTCTACTTACCTAAGACAAAAGTAATGAAAGGGCTTTTCTCTCTAGTGATAACTTTAGATTCTGCCTGCACACAACAATAAACAATGTGGAATAAATTATCTGCCTGACCTACTTAAAACATCTGAGTGCAATAATTCCACTTTTTTTTCATCCACCAAAGCTATAGCCTACAAGGTGAGAACCGGTAATCTGACTGCAAAATAAGAAATCCTATGAATTATTGAATTAATAAAGATATGGCATAGCTCGTTATATTACTTTAAGTAATGTTTTAATTTCTACCGTTACTGGTAAATGATAAACCAACACAACTTTAAATTTGGTTTTGGAACTTATGTGTCAAAGCAGAAAACTTACAAACCATAACAATAAAGTTTACCACTACAAACCCAGTACTGAACAACTTAAACGAGAAAAAAAGAGAGATGCACTAAAAATCAAAGACCATAAGGGAAAAAACTAGCATGTCGAATAGCTATTTGGCACTTGATAGCACTCAACATGGAAATTTGTATGTCCCAATACCAGGTTTAGGCCTGGTCCATATATCAGCAAAAGACAGACTGACAGACGACTCCAATGAATTAATAGAACCCAGACCAGAGTTTTCACATTCATACGCTTGAGACATATGATCAGAGAGGCAAATAGAAATATAAAATTGATAATAATTTTAAAGAAACAGGTTCAAATTTTTTGCAACAAAAGAATGTGATAAGAGATCTTTAAGACTAGATCTTTCCAAGATGAATGAACCAGCATATATTACCAGAGTGCTTATCTCTGTAGTAAATGGTGCCAAAATCTTCAATTTACAGGCTGCCTGTATTAAATAGGACAAAACATAATGTGAGATGGTCGAGAATAAAGAATGCAACCAGTTATACCAAAGCAAGCACTTACAGAAACAACAGTTGCAATTATATTTCCCAATTTTAAAGCTTTCTTCTAATAACAATTCTACTTAGAAACTTGCAACTCAAAATATCAGATTGCAGCCAGCAGGAGGAAGAATCTTTGCCACATTGGACATGACTAAAACACTTAGCACAAGAGCCATACAAGTTCAATACATGCTTTAGTTTGTAAGGATTTATTATACTCCCTCTGTCTCAAGTCAGTGGCCACTTTCCCATTTTTGCAGAAGTTAATGATAAGTTAGTTAAGGTTGGACTTTCCCCCTTAAATCCAAATTTGCTATTTTTACAACAAACATAAGGGCTTTATAACTAATTTTTAGAATATTGTTGGTAATTCATGCATAACAACTTGGCCAAAAAGGAAAGGAGACACTGATTTTGGGTGAGAGGGAATGCAATTTTTCTTTAGTTTAAAAAAAAAATCCAGGGATTATAAACAGTGACTAAGGGTTCAACAAATTCCATTAAATGACTGTAATTTGAGTTAGTTACACTAATTATGTAACACCAGCCTCAGTTTCAGCCCGAATAGATAGAAACAAAATCCCTGTCAACTTAGCAAATGTATTTGACTGTGATCGTGACCATCTTAAGAGTTATAATCCTGGTCCGTAATTCAGCTGAATGAAAATTTGATAACATCGTCAAATTCTGCTTTATGTAGATTTATAGAGTTTCACAAAAGCCATGGTTTTGGGGTGTGGGCAATCACTGTAAATATCATAACTTATTAATTATGAACTCTCCTTTAAGGAAATTGATCCTGAATAACAATAAAGGAATGAAATGTGATTTCATCTAGAATAAAGCTGGACCAATTAGATACTCTCCAAAAAATTCTACTAATTACTTATTACTTAAAATCTTGCCTTTGCACTGAATAGATTAACATACCCCATTTATGAAATATTTAATTCAGATACCATTATACAGTTGATTGAATGCATCCTGAATCTACGGAAATAGATTACCCAAAGCTATTATGTCATTCTTCTTCCAAAATAAAATAAAAAAGTTAAGCACACTGGCTCAAATTCAAAAAAGGGTCAGTTCTGGGTCCAATTGCACCGAAAGAAATGTAATTAATCAATCTGAGAAGGAGTATAATTACCTGGTTGGATGTGGATGATGTTGCAGAGGAAGAGATGAGAGAAGAAAGTGAAGTCACGCGCCTCCACATGGTCTTGGAGTGTTGTGATCCAGCGTCTCGAGTTGGTTTGCTCTCACAGAGCCATTTCGTCGAACAGCTTACGTGAATAATGCAGTCTTCATATGCGTCTGTCTCCGTTGGTCAGACACTTGGATATCATATGAAGAGATGATAGTAGCTCGGTCTGTTAAATAGTTAGGCCCAATAATATGCAGTCCCGTACTATACTTTTATGGGCTTAAAAGATGTTTGTAGAGTTCGTGTTTGAGAATCTAGCAATCGTGTCTCGTTCGTGATGGGTATTCAAGCACGCGTGATTACTAGTTCTATGACACGTTCAACAAGCACATTTAAGAGTATTATTGCAAATTAATTTTAATAAAATATCAAACGTGTATGATCGTGTTGGGCCAAACTTGTTGGATAATGTTGTCAAATGTATTGGTCTTATCGTGCATAATGTGTTGAGTCGTGTTTACGTCAATCGTGTATTGGGTTAAAACTTATTTTGTGTTTGTAATCGTGTCATGTTCGTGTAATTACTAAAAGTATTGTGTAACACACAAATGACCTTCAGCACGACACGGTATGATACGCACAAACTCTAACTATATACAAACAAAAGAAATTTAACCAAATGCTCTTCTTTTGTGTTTAAGCATTAAAACTTCAGATTCAATATGATATACATCTACCGACAGTGTTACATCAACACAACATAAATTCACAAGACTGCAAAATCAAGCCAACAGTTTACACAGATCAGGCGAAGAAATAAAAATAATCAAAATATCAATGTGTTACTTCAAAATTGACCATATATATTCTGTTCTTGTTAATTATGTATTTGTAACCCAGTTGATTGGTATAGGTATAAACTATGAACATCTCATTGCTGTACAGAAGAAAACCTATATGCCTCTTTTTCCATTTTTCCCCTTTCAGTCATTTCAAGTTGTAATGCTAGACAGCTGACCTACTGCTTTTGCCTGCGAAGATGGTCTCGCATTTGCATATGTATCTCTGTCTTCACTATCAGACGCATCGTTTTAGAGTCCTCCCACAGTAAACCACCCCACTCTGTTGCAAAGTCACAAGCAGCCTCAAAGACCTCCTGTCGGTAAATAAAAAGCAACACGTGTTAAGAACAAAGATACTTCGATAGTACAAAGCTTGCACGTCAACGGAAATGCTTCATCGTTACCTTAGAGGGAAATTCATCATAGATATGTGAAGGGGTCATCTCAACCCTATTCAAATCTGTTTCCCACAACCTAATCTGTCACACACAGGATTCCATGACATCAAATAATATTGAACAAAACGCACACTTTCACATCCTGCATGGGGCGAAAGAGTTTCATAACCAAGAGAGGGTCTTGGGAGAGTAGTACACATTAAATAGTTTGATTTCAAAACTAGGGTCATAAATAAAATGATCAATCTCAGAGCCACGATATTAGTCTTAAGTGCTTTGCAAATTTGAACATTGAGACAAAGTGAGACCTGGTCCGTGACATTCTCGGGAATGGATGGCATCTTTTCTGCAACCCGAGGATGTGCATTTTGCTGAAGGAAAGAAATTATCTGCAGATAAAGTTTCCAAGTAAAAAAGAATAGCCATAAGTTGCAATACATAAGAACTTTGCTTCCAAATATATCACAAGTTATAACCAGCAAACTTGCTCCTAACAGTTATGAAGCAACGAAGGTCTTATTTTGGTTGAAGAGTGTCAAGAGGGGAATGGAGCTTAATTCTAGTAATTTAGTTGTAAATGAGATCAATGAAAGGGTTGGTTCATCAAGTATTCCAGCAGCTTGTGGGAAGGCTCACGAATGTACTTGCTCTTTAGTCTCTTAAAAGGATCACAACTTTCATACTGAGAGAGTGCTGGCCTATATGTGCTAGGATATACTCTTGTTTTCTACCTAAAGTATTATGGCACTTTATATTGTTAGTATTACCAATGTCATGTTCTCATCCTCCGACCAAACCTCTCAAAATATTTTAGGTGTCTTCGTCTTATTATTGAAATGATATGTACTGGTTTATAGAATACCAATGTGCAAAATCAGGTTTGCTATGTTTGAACTGTTAATGCCATAAAAAAATCATGTATCGAATGAAAGATGTCCTATTTTATTGGGAACTAAGTTAAGGGTTCCACTACATCCTGTTTTATGTACTTTATATATTAGAATGAAGCTGGTTCAGATTTCTTTTAGATATCCTCAGCATTAGGAGTCAATGGCAATAGTTTACTAGGCAGTTGTCAGCAAAATCTAGTTTCTTTCAGTAGTCAAATTTTCTAAATCCCATTGCTTCAAAACCTATAGCCCTACAGCTAAGCTCTTCTTTGTTGTGTACCTATCTTTGGACTAAAATGAAAACAAGGCTAGGAGTGCCAGAAAAACTATAAGAAAAATGCAAATCAATTTGTCAGTTCATAATCAAATCAACACACTCTCTCCGTCAAAAATGAGTGTCCGCTTTTTCTACAACTGTCTCAATATGAGTCTCCACTTTGTTTTTAAGAAGTTAGTTATCCATGAATTACCAACAATATCCCTAAAATTAGGTAGTTAGAACCCTTGAATTTGTTACAACAAGAGTATATGGGATGAACCACTTGCCATGTGGTCGCGTCCCTCATGTCTTCTGCTTTGGTGTATTGGAGAAGGAAGTTTTGGAACCTTGTGTAGCTATCACACGGCGTGCCCAAGAGCCCAAAAGCCACAAGGAACCAATTCCTTGTTCTTGGTTGAGTGGGCATCCTTCTCTTGTGCAAGGGAGCACTAATTGTGTGACAGCGCTGTAAGGTTCCTCGGTCCTTGGTCTTCTTGTTCAAGGGAGGTTGGTGTTTACCTCCCCAGAGCACCTGAGCGTGGTTTCAAGTTAATTCTACCAATGGATGGATTGAATTGGTAAGCCAGTCCAACGACTCCAAGCCCACGAGTTCACTTGTCGACATGACACCCAAGGTACACGTGTGGAACAGTGACAGAACACCCAAGTTATGAATTTGATATACCATCACAGCCCATTTCACTATTTGAGGGTGTGAATGCCATCTTTCTAGAGAGTGATTGCAAAGTGTCTTTGCCTTGGGTTTTAGTTAGTTTTCCTTTATTTCCACGTTCAGAACTCATCTCATTAAAACCCTAATTCCAATCATGACTCCATTTTTTTTAAAGGATTATCATATCAAGATTCCAATGAGAACAATGTATGTCCTTGTATTAAAGAAACCAGCCTTTGCAAGAAATTGTAATGTACTTTAAGAGATTAACGAAACTGGCTTTTACGAGCCAGAATTCAAACACAAGGAAGATTGTAATGAATTATCTGCAAATTATCACTATTTAAAAGTAAAATAAAATGTGACAACAAACAGATCTGTAAATACCTGATCTGCTGTAATGCCATTGTCAAAAGCATTGTACAAACTTTCTTTTGTGATTGCTCCAACGATGAGATTTGGCAATTGATACTCTATCCTGCATATATTAATTCAAAGTTATCCAGTTCCTAAATCAAGAGCATGTACACAGGAAAAGCCATAAATTAGCTCAAATACGACTGGAATACAATATATCAAGCAAGTAGGTGGCATACCGTGAGAAAAGACGTAATATTCCACAATGCAATTTGGAAGATGAGTACGCATACATCCTGAAGTTTGTTTCAACAACGACAAATCCCTAAAAAAAAAGTGTAAATAAGAACAAAATACAATATTAGACTGTCCTCATAAGGAGTAAGTAAGGACATAACACAACAATGATGGAAAATAAATCACCAAAAGAAATACTACAATTAAAGAAATATAAGCGTCATCGTTCATACCTGTTTCCGCGACGATGAATCTGTTAAACTGACTGAGAGATTTGTAGCTAATTTAGTAGGTATAAACCAACTCTCTTTTCTGCCCTGGATGGATGTAACAGACCCAACTATGTCACTACTGACAAGCAATCTTAAATTTGTATCTGATAGATAATCAACTCGCCGTGTAAAAGAATGGCAGAGTTCAGAATAACCTGCTGAAGTTTAACCAATCCCAAGTCTGCAAGGTCCTTGATTGTACTTATTTGCACCTCAGTCAATGTATCCAAACTGTATGCCTACAAATGAAGACGCAAAGAATAAAGTCATTAATAAATGTGGGATTGATATTTTTTTCTTGTTTAACTCAACAACAACAAAACTTTGTTTAACAGAATGACACCAAATATTAAAATATATTACTTTTTCCAAAAAAAAAAAAAAAAAAAAAAACTCAGTCCCAGTAACAAACCACAAATTTAGGAATTCCCAGGTTAAGTTTACCTGTAGATATTTAACTACTCTATTGATGTATTGATATAGAGAAACTATTATATTTTTATGCGAACACATAAGCCCAAAAGTCTAAATTATAGAACAGTTGTTGTAGTGTTGCCACAACGGTTGAACTTGTTAACCAGCGAGGGAATTTGTTATATGGTTCAATGACTGGTATGGTTCCAATGTCTACTGTGAAACTTATATCATTAATGTGAAATGAATCGTATTATCAAGTACAAGAGACACCCTTTTCACACGGGATATTTAGACTAGAAATAGGAAACAAACTATAATAGGAAATTAAATTATACTTTCCATATTAGTATATTACAAAATATTTCCTAATTCTACTAACTCCTCTCCTAATTCTACTAATAATTACATCTTCAACAGCCCCCTCAAACTAGAACATATAAATCAAATCAATGCATCGCCAGAGGAGACACTGAGATGTTGCCAAAGGGCAAAAAGAACCAAAATTTGCTCCATCACTATAAACACTTAATTCTACCCTCCACCAAATTCTAAACTTGTTAGACATGAAGTTGTAAAAAGATTCAAACAGAGAAAACTCATCACATCACTGGCGAGGATCAGTAGGGAGTAGCCAAAATGAACGAGAACATTAAAGTTTATCGGACAATTATACCACATACAGAGCAACCCTACAAAAGTGTCACAAGTGAACAACATATCTCTAATACCTTCCCTGTCACATGAAAACTAAGCTCTAGTAAAAAGGAAATCAAGTCGGCTGGGTCTACACCACGCTCCTGCACCAAAATATAACGTTGAGATATAAGATAAATGTCAGGTAAACAAAGATAAACTAGTAGTTCCCCAGTCTGACCAAGTTGGATTTTATATTAGGGATGTTAGGCAAACGCCAAATGAATTGAAACAAATATACAAACTTCCATATTCTATTGTGCAAAGTTTGCCAATGAAATTATAAATAAAAAAATTATACTCTTTGCTGCCTATTCTCTCTCGCTTTTTGTAACAAAAGTTCATATTTCATATTAACCTAAACCAAATATTAATGGAGTTTATAATTTCCTTTTCCAAGTTCTTGATACAATATCTTGAAATATATTTTATGAACCTAGAATATTATCTTTACAAATGTCCATCACTAAAATTTGAAGACCAAAAAGTCTCTATGGAGAAATACAAAGAAAAGACTTTAAGCAATCCATTCCTCTGAATTAGAAATATATTCTCTGACAATGTACCAAAGTTGTGCATTTTTGTCCATCAACTGTTATTTCAACTGATCAAAATTAGTAAGAAAACAATATGGAACATTTGAAGAACTGCAAGTCGGCAAGCGACTCATTGTGCACATTATGCCATACCAAAAACTGGAAACCACTTTCAGTGAGTCTTGGAGCTTTCTTTTCCCTATTGTAACATACCATCAAGCATGACGTACAGATTTCTTAATATGGAGTTGCAAATAAGAAAGTGGGTAACCATGTTGAAAGAAACAATACCTTTGAGACAAAAGACCTCTTTGGAAAATCTTCATCATTGAGGAGCTGAAGTTGGTAACCCTCTCAGCTTGGGCTGAATTTATAAGATGCAGCAAGAAACACTGGTTTCACAGAAGTAGAAGATGTTACATAGAGTAGCCTAAACAATGATCAAGAAATAAACTATCATTTCCACCAAGACAAGTAGAAACTAGGATATAGTTTCCTTGTATACATGTGCAGAAACAAGGCTACCAACGGATATACTATCACCTCCCATTGTTCAAGGGCATAGGCTTCAAGATCATCTAAACTCGGTAGCCTCAATGAAATATTTGAAGGCATTGGTTCCCTTGGCAAAACTCCCCTGTAATATCCAATATCCAGTTTGATGTCAATTCATATTGTTGATAGAATGAGGTAATAGGGAGTTCGGGATTCGGTAATTAAGATATGTTCAATTTTACTCCAACTCAAAAGCCTAAACTATAAACTATTAGGCGGAGGGGGCAATTAGAATATCAAGTTGTCTCAAAATTCATATTCTTTCAATGTGGGATATTTCAACACTCATCACGTGCAAGTTGGACAACATAACAAATTTGCACATGGATCAAGAATTATTAGGTAGGGAACAAAAATGAGCCACCAGTCCTAATCCAAACCAGCTATGATAGCAAGTTAGACTTCATTTCAACCCAAAAGTTTAAGTTATAAGGTGGATGGCTCAACTAGTATACCAAGTAGTCTCAAATTTCATATTCTTTCAATGTGGATGCTTTAGCAAGATACAAACTTAGAAGGTAACTAGGATAGCCTGAGCATTCCAATGTCAAAGATCAAATGCCCAACATAACTCGACAAAATTAAGAAATACGAGTAAAAGAGAAAACAATTAGGCTAACTAGTCTAGATTCCAGATAGTGTGCACAATTTTTCAGAGGTAAGCTAAGGATACAATCACAGTACAATGACTCCGTTGTAGATTCATACCTTCATTCATCTGCAATCGCAATCAGATAAGATCGTAATAAACCACACAAGATGTGGATGTTTCATACTTTCCTTAACATTCATATGAACGATCGTTTACAAGAATAAGTAAAGGCAAAAGTTGCCATCTAGTTGAACTAACAATACAGCGTGCTTAATAGCACATATGAATTCAAACGTACCCGTGGATCAAATGTTTTTGTAGATTAGTCTGAAATACTGGATTCAATTTGTAAGTGGTTTCCTTTTTCCTGCAAATGGAACACATAGAACCTCAGGAAAAAAGTGAAAGCACCATGTACCACAACAAGTGATATAATTAATAAACCCATAACTTATCAACCTTCCGGACATTAAGTAGAAGCAAAATGTGTTCACCTGTCAACCCTGTCAACATTTTCTGTAAATATCCTCAACTGAATTAATCGATCAATTGCGACTCTGTGCTTGGAGAGGCCATCTGCAAGCACCCATTCTCTCATTGACTTTGCTGTAACTGGAACATCAATGTATAGCATCTGCAGCACATACTTCTTAGCTAAAGGTGGCAAAGATCTGGTGAAACAATAAAGAACACTTTTTTAAACCTAAGAGAAAATTTGAGAATGAATTTGTGATAACCCAGGTAAAATCCCAATATAATCAACAAGCAATAATGAAAAATTCAAATTCAATTAGAGACTTAGAGGGCGAGAGAGAGAGAGAGAGAGAGAACCTAAGAATGGCTTCGCAAATGAATGCATTTTGGTAGAGGTGATCAAGCTTCATGGCAGGCAGAGACGCCACCATGTCCATGAAATTTTTTGCTATTATCTTCACTTCAGGCATTGTCAAAAACGTCCCTTCTAATCAGATAATTGGTTTCGCAGCTGATGCAGAGACTGACTGAATTTGTGAAGTGAGGACTGAGGAGCAGTGATATTAGGCATGCAGGAGCAGGAGCAGGAGCAGGAGCAGGGAATGGATGGCCGTTCGAAATTGGACCGCACTGGAACTGTAACAGTATGGAAACCATTGTTTTCAAACTGGGTCGGAAAACTAACCGGTCATGTCACCGGTTCAGCCGACCAGGTCACAGAAACAGAGCCATTTGGAATTAACTCGAGAGTAGGGCTGGCAATTTGAGTTATGATTTCTGTCCCAACATATGTTGCTTTGAACAATGTTTTAAAAAGAATAAAAGTTTAATTTAGTTTCTCAACTGTCTAAAATTTATTGGTTTAGTCAATAAATTATCTATCAATCAATTTAGTTTAAATATTTTTAGAAATTGTGTCACATCGTAACATTCCTTCAAGTTCATGCACAAAATCCTGTTTATATGTAATTTTTTATTTGACGGATTACGTTTATGAATTTGGCGGAATGTCCTGATTTGACGTGGTTTCTAAAAATATTTGGATTAAATCGATAACTTTGTGACTCGATTGATAGTTCATAGACTAAATTGACACATTTTAAATAGTTCGAGTATTAAATTAGACTTTTTCCTTTTTAAATTCGACCCAAATGTCAAACAGGTTGCCAATCCGGTTTCATCTTCGTTTCCAACATTAATTTTCTCTCATAAACTCTGAAGTCAAGAAAATAAATTGAAAACCAACAACAAGAAAATTTACTTAGTTTATGGCTCCTTTGCGATAAAGTAGCCCATTAGAAAAACCATTATGTCTAACAGCCCAAACCTCAAAATATAAAATTTTGTAAAAACTGGCCAACCCAAATTGAAGCAGCCACTAAATTTTACCAGGTTTGACCTAGTTTTACCACTAGTCCCTATTTGCACATGACCCAGACGGGTAAAGGCCGCCGGATCCCAGCTCAAGAGTTTGCCCATTCCAGTCCGATTTTCATCCCATTGGGTTTGGGTTCAGGTTGTCGGATTCATGTAGCTCGCCTAACTTGTATAGAAAAAGATCATGTGACTCGTTTGTATAAGGATAAATATGTGATTTTCAATCATATCGTGTAATGAGAAAATAAATATGTAATGAGACAGTAGAAGATACAGAGTACATTTCAAGGGAATTTAGTTTAACGAAGAGAATCCGACAAAATATTATTTTGAACAAGCTAGCTTTGTATTAAAAAAAAAAGTCTCTATTAGGTGGTTTCTTGGGTTGTCTGAAACATAGCAATTGGCAAGATTTAAGTTGCAAAGCTTTCTTGGGAGCTAATTTTTAAGTCAAGTGTTTGGCTCGTACGGTTGTAGAGATGAGAATTTCTCTTTCAACCGAGTTATGCAATTCCAGACTTACCAGTCTTCAATGTTTGGAATGAGGGACGTCTGGTGCATAATCATACCATTTTTTGTAATCAAAATGACATCGCGACTAAGATCCTAACGGCAATAACAATTTTGAGGTCCATATTTAAAAATTCAACGACTATTTTAAGATATAAAAAGTTTAGTATTAAATTCATATATGAATTCAGTGACGAAATTGAATATTTTGCCTTATGAAGCAGCACATTATCATGCGTGTACTCTGATTTAGAATAAAATCTATTAAGCAAAAATTTAAAAAGATTATTAGAGTTTCCATTTGAGAATTTTTTTTTCTTTGAAGTAAGTTTTTTTTCTTTCTCTTGTTGTGACTGTTTAAGTGGTGATGACATAACCATAATTTGTCATATTGGCGTAAATATTAGAAAATTAGACCGTAAATTTGATAAGTCCCAAAATATCAAAACATTAGCTGTTTCAACAATGGAATCAAAGATTCAACAACCAAAACCATATTACAACAGAAAATCACTACCTAACCAACCAATGGCATAACTACCCTTTATGACCCTTCATTTTACATATGTAAATTGTGTGACCATGCATGTACTTTATATTATATTTTTATTTATCTATTTTGATGCAAGCTAGAAAAGACATACCAACTACAATGGTAGTTTATTTTATTTTATTTATTTATTTGTAAGTGAGTGAGTGAGTGTAGTTTATAAACATATACTGTAATCCATGTAATAATTACATCTTGATCTTCTTAAATTATATATTATAAACTCAACGGTAAAAATGTTGTTGCCAACTTTACACTCCAAATTGTGAGTTGAGTGACAATTCAGAGAAACAGGCACTCATTGTGAAGGAACGTGCTTGGGTAAGGTGTCATTCTATCATTTTAATTAAATGAGTGATCCTGTTTTTTTTATGAGAAAAATTAAAAATAAATTAGTGTGTATAATGTATTATTATATTTTTATGTGACAAATTTGAGAATACTGTCTGATTTATAATAGAAATATTGCCGTAAATAACTTTTTAAAACTAAAAGAGACTATTTTTGAGACGAATGTCCAAGAGAAAACTCATTTTCAGACGACGGACAGCATTGTTCTTCTAACATGTCATGTGTAGACGTAGTGTTCATTTGGTTTCAAAAGGAAAAAATAAATCTATTACGGAGTATTTAATTTTAATAAGGTGGCAAGTGGCATAATAGGTATTATGGTAGAATTTGAGGAGAATATTTATCAGGCAGGTGACGAGAGAAGTGACGTCACGCTTAAGTAGGAAGGAGAATTGGGTCTGGGGGTTGGGCGACCCATAAGTCCACGATGTGGGCCCAACCAACCATGGACAATATGAGGTCCCACGTAGCTTTCACTAACTTCATGTCCTGGCCCAGACCGGCCCACTCTCTCTGCCGCGCACTGCACCTCACGCGCCACTCCGGAAATTTATCCTACGAAACAAAACCATGCACCTTCTTGCTTCTTCACTTTCTTGCCATGATAAACAGTGCCATTTGCATGATCTATTATGATTTAATTATTGCGTCAATTTTACTAATAATTAATTCTTTATTTTTTTTAATATGAATAATAAAATTAAAAGGTACGTGAGTGTGATACACGCACTTTGAGAAGTGATCCCAAAAAAAAAAAAAAGAGTATAAATAGGTGGGTGGAAGTGGGAGATAGAAGTAAAATAAGTGTGAGTGATGGGAAGGCAACCTTGCTGTGACAAGCTAGGAGTGAAGAAGGGTCCGTGGACCGCCGAGGAGGACAAGACATTGGTGAACTTCATCCTCACCCACGGCCAATGCTGCTGGCGGGCCCTCCCCAAGATCGCCGGACTCCGCCCCCGCGGCACGAGCTGCCGCCTCCGCCCGACACGCCTCCGCTGGCCCACCTCCCTCCCCCCCGACCTCAAGAGAGGCCTCCTCAACCAAGCCGAGGAGCAACTCGTCATTGATCTTCACGCCCATCTTGGCAACAAGTACGTAATTCCTTTTTCCTCTCCATATATATACAGTTTTTAGAGTGTTCAAGGGCGGATTATCCGCCCGTTTATGAAAATGGATAACTCGAACTGCTTTTTGCGGGTTAAAGTACTTTTGTAACCCATGAACTATTAATCCATGTGTTATATGTTTCTATACGGTTTGTGAATTGTGGATTGCTAACAGTATGGTGGGTTACACACAATTTGCCGAATGCATATATATAGTATTTGATGTAAACATATTTAAATTAATCATCAAAATTTAATTAAGCCTTTACATTTTTTCATTAAGGGGTATAAGAAAATTTAAAGCAAAAGATAAAAGGTAATCCAAAACTAGTCTAGCTAGTACCAAAAAAAAATAGGGATAACCACTTTTTTGGTACCCAAACTTTCAAAAAATACTCAATTTGGTGCCCAAACTTTTATTTCTCCCAATCTAGTACCCACAATTCTATTTCGTACTCAATTGAGTGCCCACCGTCAGATTCCGTCATTGGGACCGTTAAATGCTGA